>JASDQU011029515.1:0-30882 GCA_032191745.1 Picea mariana
GTGGTGTATTGGTGTAACTCTTATACTATTGTTCATTGATCATTGGATATAATTGAATGGTTTAAGTATAAGTTGAAAAATGTTTTAAATTGTACTTGATACTGATTCACCCCCCTCTCAGTATCAACATCTCTCTTCTAATTTTTTCACCTTTAAGGGACTCTACTATGAAAAAACTGAAGGTACAATGATAGGTTCCTCCCTCTGCCCAGTTATAACTAATATTTTCATGGAACATTTCGAATCTCTAGCCTTAAGAAACTTTCATCTCAAACCTAAATGTTGGTTTCATTTCGTAGATGACACGTTTTTCATCTGGCCTCATGGCCACACCAACTTAATCTCTTTATTCAATCATCTTAATAACCTTTCCCTCCACATCTAATTCACTATGGAAACCCAAAAATACAACTCCCTTCCCTTCTAGATGTTCTCATCTCTCACTTCCCTGATGGCTCCCTATCCCACCAAGTCTACCGGAAGATAAATCACATCAATAGATATCTAAATGCCAATTCCCACCATCACCCAATTCAAAAATATGATGTCCTTAAAACTTTGATTACTTGTTCTATTCGTATATCCACCCCTCAATTCCTTGCAGAGGAAAAATCCCATTTAACTAAATCCATTTTATCCAATGGCTACTCTCTCTCTCTCAGTTTAACCAAGCCTTCCGCTCATCCAACAAAACTAAACTAAAACCTCCACTGCCTCCTCCTCATCCCCTCACGTTCTTCTCTCTCTTCCTTACATACAAGGCACCACTGATCACATCGCAAAATTCTTGGCTAAGAAGAACATTAAAACCATTTTCAAACCTTTCAAAACCCTCAAACAAATTTTTATAATTGCAAAAGATAAATTTGACCCGATGCTTGGCCCAAGAGTCTACCAGGTTCCTTGCTCCTGTGGGAAATATTACATTGGACAGATCAGAAGAACCTTTAAAGCCATGATTAAAGAACATATAGTTGATAATGCCCATAACCAAATCTATAAATATTATATCACCGAACACTCATTTAATTCCAAACATCTTATTTTCTTTGACCAAAACAAAATCCTAGACCCCTCCACTAACTACTCCTCCTGTCTCATTCGCAAAGCCCTTGAAATTGAAAAACATCCTAATAATTTTAAACACGAAGATGGCTATAAACTCAACCATTCTTGGAAGCCCACCATTCATCACCTAGACCACTAAACCTTTGGCTTTTACTTCTTCCCTCTAACCTTTCCCAACCAATTGGTTAACCATACTGGTCCCCAATTTCGTTATGTTCCTCTTGTGGCCTCTTATATCATAATCCTATTTTTCTCACCATTCTACTACCTTCTTATCTTAACCTCTCCGAGATTTCTTTTTCCCTCCTTTCTTTGAATTCTTTTAAGTCTAGACAATCATTTTCTTTCCCATTCCTTTATTTATGCTCTTTCTCTATTTTTAATCATTCTTTGACATCAATTATTTCCCTTCTCAAATAGTTCCTATATTTGTCCCTACTTATCTTTATTGAATCACCTCTTTAGATCATCTCATTTTTAATCATTACTCTACTATCTTTTCTTTAGATAATACTCTATCACATAATTCTTATCATATTCTTCACCTTTATCTTGTGTTCAATCATTTTATCTCTTAAATTTTAACTAACCTTTAATCTCTTATATTTCAACTACTATGTATCCTAATACATCACTGTGAATCCACTCCATCTATATTCCTCTGTCTCTCTCTGTCTCCTTATATTAATATTTCTCCTCTTTCCAATTACCGTCTCCAACCCCACCTTTAATTATTCATCCCTTCTCCATTAGAGGTTTATCCTCCTTTTCTTTAATAAATTACCTTATTCTACCTACTTCCCCATCATCCATTCTTTCCGAGAATTTAACACCTACCCATTTTAATTCATTTTCTCAATAATTTTTTAATTTAATACTCTTAATATTCTTATACTTATTAACTTGTTACTTGATTAGTATTATTCAATGTTGTCTTAGTATGTATTCAATACTTTATTAATATTTTAAACTAATTATTTTAATAATCTTTAATATTGAATCAATATTTTCAATCATCTTTTTAACCTACTCTTAACAACCTCTTTATCTCCTCTTTATTTATTACCTAATTCAAACAACTTGCTCCAAATTGTTTAATATCTAATTCCAATAGCTAATTCCCAATTGTTGAATACCTAATTCCAACGACAAGTTCCAAATTATTGCCTTTATATTTACAAAACCCTGACACTCTTTTACAACATTTATGCTTTCTATGTCCTTGATGATGGGTGGAGTTTCCACTCGAAACGTTGGATGTTTCAGAAAGCTCCACACACATTTTTAATCCATAAGTTCTTTACAGATTATGACTAACTATGGGAACTTGCATTCCAAGATTTGGGTTGTTTCATTTTATCTGTAAATGATGAACCAAGAATTTGTACAGAAAATGTTAATATTTTTTCGTATGAAAATAATGAGCATGAAGAGGGAATGTGGAAAATGTACTTTGATGGAGCTTCCTCCTGGGAAGGATATGGGGCAGATATACTTCTAATTTCACCTTCTGGCAAACTCTTTCCATTTTCTTTTAGATTGCAATTTGAAACAGATTCCACAAATAATGTTTTTGAATATGAAGCTTTAATGTTATGTTTAAAAGCTGCCAGAAGAATGAAAATTGTGAATCTAATAGTATATGGTGATGCATAATTGATTGTTAAACAAATAAGGAAGGTTTATCAATCTAAACATTCAAGAATGAGATCCTACAAAGTTTTTTCTTAGGACTTAAGCAATTTTTTTTCTTAACTTTAATATTCATGCAACTCCCAGACATGAAAATCAACATGTTAATTCCTTAGCAGTAGCAACAATTAATTTAAGGCCTCCTGAAGTTTCAAATCTCAAATATGAAGTAGAAATGAATACAAACTCTCAATTCCTAGACAATGTTAAACATTAGCAGGTATTTGAAGATGATCAACAAATTAAGAAATTTTTGGAAATGGTTGATGAATTTTTTGCAACCCGCATTGATCAAGAAGATGACAAAGATAATGAATGAATTTATTATACTAGTTGTTTTGATATTAAGTTACAATATATGATTTCAAATCATAAAATGATGGTGTCGTAAGGGGCTAGTCGAATCTGTCGACTATACTCGACAATCAACTAAGAATTAGTTCGTCGACTGTCGAAGTCAGAAGTACAAGTCGGTCAAAGTGTCTATTAAACTGATCGACCCAGGAAGTTAAGTAGTTACAACTACCCAGTAACTGAATATCTATGTATAAATAGATGATCATGTATCAAGGAAAGTGTCTCTTTTGTGTTGCATTGACATATATGTAATAAAGTACTGATTCTTGGGCTTCCACTACTTTGTGTATGTCTTTGCTTATGGATGTATGTATGTAATATCTATGCTTTTCTTGCCTATGTGATGCACTACTGGTAACATCCCCTACTTTTCCATATATTACAACAATGGTTCCATTGCCGATAGTTCTGAACCTGGGCATGTAGAAGATCACATAGATGATAACTTTACAAGACATACGCGAATGGTGGGAGAAAAAAATTGAAAACTACATCAAGAATTATGTAAGAAGGAACAACCTCACGCTAGTAGAAGCAAGATCAAAATTTTTCTCAGAGACTCACGAACAATTTCTGGAGGCTATCCTCGAATCCATATTCGAGTACATCAACAAATATGGTAATGCGTAAATTGACTCCCGATGAAACATTAACACTCAAGAATATAAACGATGGACGAACAAAATTGCATGAGTGGGTTGAAAGAATTATGGAAGATTATATAATAGAACAAGCTATTGAGGATCAAACTTCCCTCAACACAATAAAAGACAAATTCTACATGGAGCTACACGATGAATTTTTTTGCACCATCCCAAGACTACTCCATAAATTTATGCTTGACAAAGGAGTCAGTGACATTGTTAAATACCGACCTCGACTAGGTACACCATTGCGAAATAGTAATTTGGAAGAGAAATATGAGAAGTGGGAAGAATTCCTATAAGTAAAGTGAAAAGATACAAAATAAATCTGGGACTATTTGTTCAAACAATAAACATGGCCATCCCCACCGAATTCGAGTAAGTTAGGGCTGCGATAGGGGGTCAGTTGATCTATGAGATACCCTAAGTAAATAACATACCAACATTTGTTTGACTGAAGCATAAATGTCTTTGAGAGGAAAGAAAATTTACAAGCAAACAACCAACATCCAAAATTTGGAGCGGAATAAGAGGAAAAATAAAAGAGAGGAGATCCGCAACATGTGGCACAATCAGAACTCAAATAGAAAATTAGTCGGGGAAGTTCATCCTGATAGAGCACGTGATCAGTATGAATATATGAATCGACTAGACCTGGAAATTACAATAGCCGCGATGACCTTCGACAAAAGTAATGAAGTACAGTTGATAGAGGCTAGCTGTAATACCCCGGTTTTGAGTCCCCATATGAAATAATGTATTTTTTTTATTTGATGAAAGGTCAGAGTGCCCAAACAGTTAAAGAGGCCAACGTTCCTATGAAATGCAATGCAATGCTAATTATTAATAATAAAATACATTATTGGTTGCAAGATAGACAAGGACAATATTTATAGGGGGATATGATTCCATGAGAGAGGGGGCTTAATGGGATACGCCATTTTATCATATTTTATTTTACCCATAATTGTTTTCATGGATAGAAGTGGTTACATGTGATTCTTGGGGAAAGGCCATGAGGTTCTTGATTTTCAAGTAAATATTTAAACCCATCTTGTGGGATGTTTGGGGGGTTCTTCTCCACTCACTCTGTTAATTTATTATTCATTGTTCACACTCTCCATTCTGTTCACTTTTTCACTTATTCATCCTTGCTGTTGGAATGAGACCATGTGGGCGAATTATTGAGGAGGAAGCCATTGTTTGTTATTTTTAGCAGTGGCTGGTGTGTTTCAACCATGAATTAATGCATGCATGCATGCGATGCATTGGCATGTACTAAATTTTATTCACAGTTGGGCTTCCTAAGAGTCCTATCATGGAGATTCTTGACCAGATGCACTGGAGCCCTGGAAGGAGTTCGACAGCTTGAGGGATTGCATAGCAGAGAAGGGGGTCCATTATCTTGGGTTGTGTAGGCTAGAGAGAAGAGAGTTGGTTTACTTTGGATTGTTGTGTGTTGAAGAAACTATGAGATATTGAGTGTTGAATGGTTTGGGAAGCTTAGTGACACCCTGGAACCGTCCTTGCGAATTCATAGCCCTGGCTCGAGGGTGACCTACTATTGAGACTTGGAACAATAGTGTCTATGGTTGGGTGGAACGTCCTTGGTCTACAACTAGTTGGTGAACCATTTTGTTAAAGATAAGTGCTCTCTGTCATGTGTTTCTTTGCTGCATATTTATTTCCGTTGTGTATTAATTATTGTCTCTGTGATTCATATGTTATAACATGCATTCTTGCTGGTTATTTCTATGCATGGCATGTTTAAAAATTATTTATACTGTAGCATGGATCTTTATTATTGCATGTGATGTTATCATGTTTTTTTCATGCTTCTTTAATAATTAAATGGTATCATAATTCGAAATCAACTTCGAACTGAGTTTCTGAGGTAGTGTGCCCAACCTGGGCTAGCGAGGTACGTTACAGATTGGTATCAGAGCTTTAGGTTGAAACACCAGACTGATATGGGCCAAAACTGTTGGGCATGGTATTGTGGTGTTGGCATTGATGTCAAGAAGATCAATATGGTATTTTCATTAAGAAATAATATGTCTTTGATATCCTAAATCTCACAAGAGATATTGTATTAGGTTGCACGAAATTAGAGCGTGCAACGTTGAGACCTTTGGAAAGGTCAAAGGAAAGATCAGGAAAAGGAGCGCCTTAAGAAAGTGTTATTGGGATCAAATTACCAACAGATCAAGTTTAGAAACACCTTCAGAAAATTGAGGAAAATATGTTACAGTCAGGGGAAGGAGGATAAAAGAAAGTTGTCAGATCTAGTTGAGAAATGTTCGGGTATAACCAGAGACGACCAATTGAACCATTAAAAACTCGTCCATTCAAATGGGTTGATGATTTATGTGGTCATTCGACATTGACCATTCTAGGGATAAATGAGTGGAATCCCCGAAGGCTGAAACTGAGAATTAATGTAGACCATTGGTCAAGGAGGAACTTTGGGGAAATTCTCGACCTTTCAATCGAGTATAGTGGAAGGACATGATAAGCCACAATATCCTGAAGTCTCGGAGTAATGAAATCACGCATACCATTGATCTAATATCCCTTTGGGAGTTTTCTCAACCATTAGACCAAGAAGTGGAAGGATGACATAAGCACTTCGACAAGTATAGATTTGGAGGAGTTGAACAACTTGAGAGTTTTAATATCTCGGAGTCCCAGAGTGTCGAATTCTAGAAATAAATAAGAACCGTCCATCTCAAAACTTGATTAAGTCATGACCATTGGATTAAGATAGTGGAAGGATAGCGTAAGAAACAGTGTTAACCAACGGTAAGCAGTTATCGTCACTTTATTACCACTTCGACAGGTATAACTCTGGGGGATTTGAAAAAATTGATATTTGTAATATCTCGAAGTCTCGGAGTGCCGAAGTCCCGAAATAAATAAGGACTATTCATCTCAACACCTGATTAAGTCACGATCGTTGATTTCATTGACGCCTCTATATGATCCAAGATCGTCTAGTCAACGAGAGATTAAATATCAACCATCTGATCTACTAGTGGAGATAATATAAGTACTTTGACGAAGTGTACTTCATGAACAATTACTCTGGAAGAATGCAAGAATGTCAAATTCTGGAGGACCTGGTTCCAACACTGGTCTCATGATAAGGTAAAGGGGTTGATTAGAGGCGCAAAGGGCCTAGAAGTAAACAAGCCACAAACATTTTCGAACGAGGTCCTGTGTGGGTGATAGCCTGCCTGCACCAATGCTTCAATGGTTCCCCCTGTTTGAAGAAGTTGTGTCGCCCTTCTGGTGTCAATAAGACCAAGGATTGGGTCCATGGTCTAAAAAATAGATTTTTGGGTTGAGTCTTAGTTCTGTCCTTATATGACTGCAGGTTGTGACCCTTTTTTAAGCCCATGCTCAATCCTAGACGTATATCTTTCGTTCCCTGTCACGATCAAAGGCCCAAACAGTCACCCAATGAAAAGGACGATCTGATGGTTGTTTTATAATCAACCATTGATATCAATGGTCCGTGCATCTCAACATGGTGGCGTGTTAGGATCTTGTCCACCCCGTGCATTAATCTTGGGATGACACATCACCAAATCAACTGACGATCCAGATCTAAAGCGCGTAACCTATAGAAAATTAACGATCAAGAAAATTCAATTTGTGCTATGGATATCTGCCATTGGATATTATCTTAATCATGATCAATGGTGCTGGTTTCGATTTGTCCACCTAGTCAATGATGAATGAGGATCCTTGATATAAATATGATCAGTGATCATATATCAACTTCAATAATTTGTCTATGCATGTTGGAACATGATATGATGTTCTAATTTCTGCTTAAGTTTGGATCTGATGATCGAGATTCAATCCTCTATACAATACGATCCGAGGACCAAAACACCTTCCCTCCAGATCTAACGGTCGAGCTTTGTCGAACCTGTAACATACAAATTACTCTGAAAAATCTTTATAAACTAGAGAATCTAAGTTAATTATCCCTTCAATTTATTGCTGGAGAAGGGAATCGAAATAAGAATTGAACTAAGAGACACACAACACCATAGATGAACTCAAACCCTAAAATTACTTACTCTGTTCTAAAAATCAACAACAAAATTACACCTACTACAACAAATTCAATATAAACATCTTTTATAGGTCTCTAGATCTATCTGTTACAATGGAAATTTAAAATTAAGGGAACCAACCCCCCTTTAGTAAATGTTTTGACCCTCCTAGGCTCATAATTCAATATTTCATTTGATGCTCCTGCATCAATGGGAGAAAAAAGAGAAAAGCGCTAAAGGAACATCACTTAGAGTGGATAATCTTGTGGTTTCAAGCCCATGGTCACAAGGAAAGTGAATTGAAGGAAGTTCCTGTGCATAATTTGAATTTTGTACCATTTTAAAGGGCCCATGGAACAATTTGATAAGATTGGCACACAACCATTCCATTGCCGCTATAAGATCCTATTTGCACAAAAAGGGTGAAAGTGACTTTTTTCAGCAAGCCATAGCTTTCAGCTCAGAGATCAAATTGGGGCATGGTAATGGTCATTAGAAAGATAATTGAGAGGAGAATAACATTGAATTGTTATAATTTGGATAACGATGATATATTTCTTCATGAATTGAGAATCAAAAGAACCTGTAACATTGTTTGGATTTTTTTTATAATATGCATAATTCTAACAAAATGTTTGCTTGCACATTTTGTAGAATTAGGGAGTATAACCATATCAGTTCAAGATACGAATGCATATTCAATAAATGGAGGAAGGAGAGGGATCCTTAAATCATGATAAAGAAGCCAAAGGTTAAAATATTAGTGTCGGTAATGTAGAGACACAATCAAATGGGCACATGAGAAGAGGGGAACAAAAAACCTTAATAGAGATTGTGAGAAGCCTGAAAATGGAAGTGCAGAGTTACAAAGAAGACAATGAGAGGTTGATGAGAGAAAAAAAAAACCAGATAATTGTCAAGTATTGAAAAGCCTAAATCAATTGCATGGGAAAGCAAGGAATTGATCGAACTTAAGGGTGGAGGAAGAAGAAATATATCATGAAAGAAGAGGTAACTACAGAAGAGATGCTCATTCAAGAAGTGTCAGTAGAACTCATAGACATCACTCATTGCCTTACTTAGCAAGGAAATTTTATGCATATGAAGACTCCATAAGTAGTCCAGAAATGTCTCCTGTTAGGCACCAAAGAAGAAGGCATGGATTGGAAAACTTGTAAGGAGAGTTGAGGAAATTTAACCCACCATCCTTTGATGGTGAAAGAGAAGGGGAAGATGATTTTGAATCATGGCTACTTGGACTCAGGAGGTATTTTCAATTGCATAACTACTCCTCAAACCTAGAAGAAAGAATTTCCACATATCATTTACATGGGAAAGATGCTATGTGGTGGGATCAACTGAAGAAAGTGGATCACATTAATGAGAGCATGATCACTTGGAAGAAGTTCAATAAATATTTTCATAAGGAGTACCTTTCAGAGAAATTCTATGACAAGAACATGCAAGAGTTCTTTGAGCTAAGGTTGGGAAGCATGACCATGAGATAATGTGAGAAGAGGTTCTTGGGATTTATGAAGTATGTATGATTTACCAAAGATGAAAAAGTGAATATACAAAGTTTTTAAGTGGACTTCCATCCTTTTATAAAGAGAAGATTCAATATGATGAGCCTAGGACATTGATTGATACCATCAGAAAGGATAAGTACCTATAGGTGCAAGGAAAAGGAAGATAATCCATGCATACATATTGGAAGGATAAGAAGGAGAAATATGATCAGAGGAGGAAGGGGTTCAAATATCCTTTCAATAGAAAAAACCCTAATAAAAATAAACAAGATAAGTCTTCTAAGGATGAATCCAATAAAGAGGATTCCTTGGGGAAAAGAGGAAGACCACCAATCCAATGTTGGGGGTGCAAGGAAAATCACCTATACAAGGATTTCCCTCATAGAGGAGATAAAGTGAAGGTCATGCAAAACATCCAAGAGGATACAACAATGGAGGACATGAGAAAGATATATGTAGCCTTAGAAGACCGATAAGCAGAGTACCAATCCAATATGATTGAAGTGGAATGTAATCTCATTAATCAACCTATTTCTATTTTAATTGATTCATGAGCAAGTCATTGTTACATTGATCCTAAAATAGTGGATAGATTACATTTGGGGAAAAGTAATCTAAGGAAGTCAATTTTGGTTCAGCTAGCCACTTGAACCAAAAGAAGGATCAATGAGGCTATCAGAAGTTGTCCAATAAATATTAATGGAGTAAATATAGTTGCTGATATGAATATCATCCCATTAGGATATTATGACATCCTAATTGGAATGGATTGGTTGGACCAACACCATGATGTCCTGGATTGTCATAACAAGACATTTGCATGTCTTGATGAAGAAGGAAAACAGAGCACAGTGAAAGGAATTCCAAGACCCATTTCTATAAGGGAGATTTCATCCTTACAACTAAAGAAATGTTTCAGGAAAATATGTCAATTGTATGCATCTCATGTGGAAGAGCTAGAAAAGACAAAAGGGCCAAGCCTTGAAGATTTTCCAGTATTGCAAGAGTTTGAAGATGTATTCCAAGAAATACTAGGATTTCCACCAAAGAGGGAGATATATTTCTCTATTGATTTAGTACCAGGAGCTTCCCTGGTATAAAAAACACCTTACAGAATGAGTACACCTAAATTGAAATAATTACAAATGCAGTTGGAAGAGTTGTTGAAGAAATGGTACATACGTTCAAGTGTTTCACCTTGAGGAGCACCAATCCTCTTTGTCAAAAAGAAGGATGGAACATTGAGTCTGTGTATAGACTTTAGACAGGTGAATAAAGCCACTGTGAAGAACAAATAGCCTCTACCCATAATTGATGACCTCTTTGATCAACTAAGAGGAGAAAAGATATTTTCAAAGATAGACTTGAGATCCGGATACCATCAAGTAAAAATCAAGGAAGAAGACATCAATAAGACAACCTTCAGAACTAGGTATGGACATTATGAGTTTGTAGTGGTTCCATTTTGACTGACCAATGCACTAGCTGTCTTTATGTGCTTAATGAATGACATATTCAGAAATTATCTAGATACATTTGTCATTGCGTTCTTGGATGACATACTTATTTATTCTAAGTCTGAGGAAGAACATGACCATCACTTGAGGTTGGTGTTACAAGTGCTGAGGGAACATCAACTTTATGCCAAACTTAGTAAGTGTTTTTTTTTACCAAGAACAAATCTATTATTTGGGTCATATTATTTTAGAAATAATAATAATAATGTTTCAGAAATTAGATCTTTTATGGGATTAACCGGATACTATAAGATGTTTATAGCGGGGTTCTCTAAGATTTCTCATCCCATAACTTCTTTACAAAAGAAGGGAAACAAGTTTGAATGGAAACCACAGTGTGAAGATAATTTTAACGTGTTAAATGAATTGCTTACTAGTGCATCTATTTTAAAGATTGTTGACCCAAATGATAATTTCGTGGTATGTATAGATGCATGCAAGGAAGGACTTGGTGGAGTCCTCACTAAAAATGGACATGTCATTGGTTATGAGTCTGGAAAACTCAAAGAACATGAGAGGAATTATGCCACACATGATTCGGATCTTGCTGCAATAGTTCATGCATTGAAGATGTGGAGGCATTATCTCATGGGAAAAATATTTGAATCAAGGACAAACCATAGTGGTATGAAATATATTTTTGAACAACCAACTTTGAATGCTAGGAAAACAAGATGGATGGAGTTTTTAAGTGAGTATGAATTTGACATCAAGCATATCAAGGGAAAATAAAATTTTGTTGATGCACTCAGTAGAAGATTACATCTCATGCATGCTACAACTGTTAGTATGCATCAATCATATTTAAAGAGAATAATTTTAGATGTTGTTGTTACAAATCAACATTACTTACAAGTAAAAGAAAGGTTACAACAAGAAAACATACAACAGAAAATTAAATAGTATGATATTAAGGAAGATGGATCACTTATGCATAAGAATATAATTTATGTTCCTAGTTCTGAAGAACTTAGGAATTTGGTATTAAAAGAAATGCATAATGTTCCATATGTTGGACATCTTGGTTACTAGAAAACAATTGCAGCAGTAAGAAGCCAATTCTTTTGGCTAGGAATGAAGAATGATGTTTTTTATTACATTGCGAGATGTATGGAATATTAGAAAGTAAAAGTTGAGCATAGACATCTAGCGAGTTTGCTTCATCCATTGCCAATTCCAAAGAAGAAACAAGAAGTGGTAACCATTGATTTTATAACTAAATTGCCCAGGACAACAAGGAAACATGATTCCATAATGGTAGTTGTGGATAAATTGACAAAGGATGCTCATTTTGTTCCTGTGAAAATGACTCATACAACATCTAATATTGCAGAAATTTACATGAGGGAAATTGCTAGGTTGCATGGGATACCTAAGGAAATTGTTTTAGACAAAGATACGAAGTTTACTTCAAATTTACGGAGGGGATTATTTAAAGGATTTGGTACAAATCTAAATTTTATCACAACATACTATCCATAGTCAGATGGGCAAACAGAGAGAGTCAACCAAGTGATTGAAGACATGCTGAGAATGTATGTGATGGATAAACCATCTAAGTGGGAAGACTACTTGCATTTGGTTGAGTTCGCCTATAATAATGGGTATCAAGTTTCATTGAAGATGATCCCATTTGATACTTTGTATGGTAGAAAATGCAATACTCTAGTGAGTTGCGAAAACCCAGTAGACATAGTAGTACTTGGGCCAAAATTGCTCAAGGACATGGCAGACCATATGGTTAGAATTAAGCAAAATTTAAAGGCGGCTCAAGATAGAAAGAATCGTTATGCAGATAAGAACATGACAACTAGAGAATTTAAAGTGGAGGAGCATGTTCTTTTAAAAGTGAAGCCCAAGAATATCTCATTGAAGTTGGGTCGCTGTAAAAAGCTAACAACTAGATTCTGTGGTCCATTTGAGATATTGGTCATAATAGGGCCAGTTGCATACATGCTTGCATTTCCTGCTTCCATGAATGTGCATAACGTATTTCACGTCTCTTTGTTGAAAAAATATATAGATGATCCTAACAATGTTATTGAATGGAATTTGATTCAGGTAGATCCAGAGGGACACTTTCAGGTCCAACCAATGTGCATATTAGACATAAAAGTAAAAATGCTCCAGAATCGAGTTATAGAGGTGGTAAAAGTTCAACGGACCTGTTACGGTCGTGAAGATGATACTTGGGAGCATGAAGATGCCATATGGGCAAAGTACCCACAACTTTTTGAATAAATTTTTAAATTTTGATTTCTATTTTGTATATGCACCAAGGATAGTGCCAAAATAAGGGGAAAGGGAATGTAATACCTTGATTTTGAGTCCCCATATGAAATAATGTATTTTTTTTATTTGATGAAAGGACAGAGTGCCCAAACAATTAAAAATTCTAGTGTGTCTAGGAAATGTAATGCTATGATCATTATTAATAATAAAATACATCCCTGGCTGCAAGAAAGACAAGGACAAGAGTTATAGGGGGATAAGATTCCACGAGAGAGGGGGATTAAGGGGATAAGTCATTTTATTATATTTTACTTTACCCATAAATGTTTTAATGGATAGAAGTGGTTACATGTGCTTCTTGGGGAAAGGCCATGGGGTTCTTGATTTTCAAGTAAATATTTAAACCCATCTTGTGGGTTGTTTGGGGGGTTCTTCTTAACTCACTCTATTCATTCATTATTCATTTTTCACACTATCCATTCTGTGTACTTTTTCACTCATTAATCCTTGTTGTTGCAATGGGACCATGGGGGCGACTTATTGAGGAGGAATCCATTGTTTGTTGGTTGTAGCAGTGATTGGTGTGTTTCAACCATGAATTAATGCATGCATGCATGAGATGCATTGGCATGTACTAAATTTTATTCACATTTGTGCATCTTGAGAATCCCAACATGGATATTCTTGAACAAATGCACTGGAGCCCTGGAAGGAGTTGGAAAACTTGAGGGATTGTATGGCAGAGAAGGGGGTCCATTCTCTTGGGTTTTGCAGGCCAGAGAGAAGAGAGATGGTGTACTTTGGATTGTTGTTGTTGAGGAACCTGTGATATCTTGAGTGCCGACTAATTTGGGAAGCTTAGTGACACCCTGGAGTTGTCCTTGTGGATTCATATCCCCAGCTCAGGGGTGACCTATTGTTGAGACTTGGAACAATAGTGTTTATGGTTGGGTGTAATGTCCTTGGTCTGCAACCAGTTGGTGAACCTTTTTGTTAAATATAAGTGCTCTCTGTCAGGTGTTTCTTTGTGTATTAATTATTGTCTCTGTGATTCGTATGTTATAACATGCATACTTTATGGTTATTGCTATGCATGGCATATTTAAACATTATTTATACTGTAGCATGGATATTTATTAATTCATGTGTTTTTATCATGTTTCCTTCATGATTCTTTAATAATTAAGTGGTATCAGAATTCAAAATCAACTTCAAATAGAGTTTTTGAGGTAGCGTGCCCGACTTGGGGGTCGAGGGGTATGTTACACTAGCATGGGTGCCCATCAACTTGAAGACCAACCTGTAAGCATGGATTATGAAGAATTAAGACTCGTAATATGCACTCCTCCTATTCAAGTAATTAGCCCTCAAATCAAAGAATTCCTCTAGCAGAGGCTTTAGATCGTCGAATAGTTCACAAGGCCATGGTATAGAACTGACAAGCATAGGAATATACACGATACGCTCATAGTTGAGATAGAAATAAACCTAAACCAAGTTGATAACAAACTCATTCACATAAAGGATCTCACAATGCTGACCCCCCTGTCAGATCTCATATCAAAGGGACACAATAATTTAGTAGAGTATAACCACTAATTGACACACTCATTGGAATGACATATCGTCGAGTACACAGATCAAAATTTTCAAACTAAAGAAGAAAGCCTAAAAAAAAGGGACGAATTACTTTTAACATACCATCCATCATAAGATTGACTAACAAACAAGTTGACACAACAATAACCTAATAAGAATATGACATCCCAGTCGAAAATTGTGATAAACCAAACATCACAAAAGTATATTGTTCTTAGAAAGAAAACAACAATGAGACTCAATAATATTCCTATTTATGAAGGAGACGAGGATCCAAAAACACAGTGGTTCGTATGTGAAAATTTTTGGGATGTAGCAGGCATCAAAGATGAAAATAAACAAATGGGACAATTTGGTGTAGCCCTTCGATGCCGCGATCTTACATGGTTCATGAATTATATGGAGAATCAAAATTGATCTAAATCAGACATAAGAAAAAAATTCTTGTCATTCTTCAAAGCCTAAGATGTTACGCATCTATCTGCACATAAACATAAAGAGATAAAGTAAAAACCAGGAGAGTCGGTTCATGAATATGAAAAATATTTAAAGACCTCCTCATCCAAATACCATTGACCATTGATCAAAATTTACCAGTACAATGGTTGTAGCTGGATTTCTCCAGAGAATTTGAACACCACTGCACCTCTATGAGATACGCACATGTGAAGACACCTTGTAGAAAGAAAGAAAGCACAACGTGTCGAATCAGATGATGATGACCTTCTAATTTCATCGATGACATAAAAAAAGGCTAGAGGACAAAATATAACAACTATAGAAGACTCTAATTTGTTTTTCCTTAAGAAGAAATGAAATTTGGTGTACTGTATGCCGTGAATATGGTCACACAAAATACACCTATAATATTAATGAAGAAGTGACAGTAGTATATGTGCAACGAGTACGATCTGTGACATACTGCAATATATGTGAGACTTTGACCGACAATACTATATAAGACTTCCTACATAACTTGAAAAACACCAAATGGTGCCATATTTGTGAATCTCATAGCCATAGAACATCCAAATGTCGATTAAACACACAAAATAGAAAAAATGTGCACACAGTTTACCATATAGAAGCAATCGACCAAAACAATGATTATGGAAGAAGAAGTGACTATTACGATCGAGGTCAAGGCGACTGAGGTCGAGTTGGTTTCCAGGGTTGTGGTCAAGGTTTAGGTCGAGGTCATCCTTATTGTTTCAATTACTGGAAAGAAGACCAGATTAGCCCCAACTTCCCAATAAAAGATAGAGTCGACTTAAAATTTTGCAACATATGTGGTGTTGGCGATCACTCACTTGAGGATTTCCCAATAGTACTTGATAAAATAATGAATAAAAAGATTATGAAATTACTCCACAACATCTTGAAACTAGAAATAATAAATTCAAAGAACCTACATATTGTCACAAGATCGAGAGTTGGATGTTGGATAGTTGATTGTCATTGATGTCAACCCTCAGAGCATTAGAGATACCCTAGAGTTTTGGTCAATATTGATGGTGAGTTAGATGTCATTGATGTCAAAAAAAGTGGTTGATGTCAGCATATGTGATGGGTTCATTTGATGAAGTCTTGAGGAAGCCTCGAAGGTGTGGTCATGAGACCCTAAGTTGTTTGAGGAATAAGGAAATGAAAGACAATGAAAATGCAGGTAACACACTCATGAATGGATGGATAGCTTGGTGGATCAACTTAATTTGGTGGAAAAGGGGGTTGGTTATCAGCCAACCCCAATTTAATTTGGAATCTTGGTCACAGGCCCTCATTGGGAATTTTCTCCCTGCCACGTGGCAACCCATGATTGGGCCACATGGTGACCAACCATTTGCTGAACGTGGTACAGTCACTTGCATACGTTTCCCTACCATGTGTCATCCGAATGATGGTCCATGTGTCAGTCTACGAGAGGACCACGTGGTGGCTCTTGGATGGTGCCACATGGCGTCACCTAGGGGTGCCACGTGTCACATTTCCATTGGCCCATTTGGTGACCCAAAGTTCCAAATCAACATGCCAAGTGGCACACTATCATTGGGCCATGTAAGCATGTTTACGTCATGCTGCCACTTCCTGTATGTATGCCATGTAGCTGTACTGATTTCCATGTCACCTACCATGTGGCTGTATAGAATGCCACATGGCACTTTATCATTGGTCCACATGTCGACATGAAAATGTCAAAAATGAGTGACATGTGGCAGCCTCTGGTGCTACCACGTCAACATATTGACATTATGATGACATCATCGAGACACGTGTCACTCTCTGATTGTGCTAGGTACCCTGTACAGATCCTGACGCCATCAGTACTGTTGTTGACATCATTAGTACGAATGTTGACTCATCCTTGTTGATTAGGCTAGGTTGACCAAAACTTTGACTACGAATATCTTTCGATCGGTAACTTCGTTTGATGAACCATTTACGCTATTGGAAATATTACGACACACTCTTTGCAACGATGATAATTTTTCTGAGCTTTGAAGACTTTGAATTTTTTCCCTCTTTCATTTGTTGAGGCCATCCTGTGTCCCTTGGGACACTTCTGAAACTTCTATGATGTTCTCTAGATCCTCTCGGATCACATCTCCCAACTGAAAGGACTTTTGGTCCCCAAAAGTATTTACATTATAAGCTTCATTTCCACTGGACTTACAAAAGAAAACCCACACCCAAACTACCTCAAAAGGCCGAAAATATCAACATGTGAAAGAAAAGAGTGATATCAAACAATGATCACTCTTACATAATTCCCTTCTATGGGGTTTGAAATGAAACATGTGATTTACAAAGATGGCCACTCTCGATTAACTCAAGTATTTTCCCCATCTGTTTAGTCATTACACCAAATAGGTCCTCTTTACCGAGTTGTCCTTTCTATGGTAGTTGGTTTCTTTTTGGTGGTGGATTTTCATGCAACATTGCCTAATTATCTCTCTCCCTCGGAGGTGTCTTCCTGGTCTTCTTGTTTCTCTTTGGACATAGACGTGGATGTAGGGACCAATAGGTGGCCTCATGATTTCCATCTCTGCTACAATGGTTGCAGTATATTTTTACCTTCAGAGGTGTATTTCCCCTGCTCCTTTCGATGTGTGGAGAGTGATCTTCTATCCTCATCTTTTTCCGGTTGCCATAACCGTCCTGTACAAGGAATTTCTCTTCCAACAGTGGGACACTGCGTGGTTATTCAATCAAAAAAAAGTGCATGGTCTTTGATGCCACAAGCTCTGTTGTATATTAGTAACATGCTTATAATCATATGGAATTTTAGAGTTTCAAGATTTCTAATACCTTGGTGAGTTGTCCTTAGAGTCATGCTGGAAAGAAGAGTTGGGCTCAGCTCTTTCATGGTGATACTCATCTCTCCCTAGAGATGCCTCAAATCCTCGATCATGTGAAGCCATGCTCTTAGCCTACACTGGATAAATTTCATCTCTCAATGAACTATTGACTTCTGGAGTCTCAATGATTGTCCTGAGGTCTTCTTCCCTAATTGTTTTGGAGATTTCTCCAACATCCTTTGAGACATAACCTATCTCGGCATATCGAGTCCAAAACACTTCCTCGATGGGATCCACAATACCTTGTCCATTGGCTCCAAGTCCTCCTCCTTCGTATCCCATCATTCTCATCAAATTTAAGTCGATGCATGAAGTATGTTGTTCAAGGACTTTAAAAGAGTCACCAACATTAATAGAGAAAGGGACTATACATGGTTTATTTACCTCCATCCAAAGCTAGGACTCTTGGTCTTCTTCTTGATATGTGTCCAGTTGTTCCTGGTGAGAAGGATTAGTGGATGATGCTTCTAGGAATCCTCCTTGGTTTCTGGATGCCTAGATGTCATCTTAATTTGCTTGACAAAGTGTGCATACATTTTCACTGTCATGCTCAAACCCATAGCTGGTGAAGTTTCCATGGTCACAAAATGGTCTTATCACTGTCTCATGCGTAGAGCCTTCTCCTACCTGCACCTTCATGGATTGTAGCTACTCTTGCAACTTTTGGTTCTCCTTCTCTACAACATGCAAAAATGACTTCAATCCAACATTCTCTGCTTGAAGGATTTGGTTGAGCTCTCGAAGCTCATCGAATCATAACTATTTTGGCGATCTCACCATTTTCAACTTCAACACCTGCAACCGGTATCAAGCATGCTCTGATACCACTTGATCTGAACCCGGGGTGGTTATTAGTTTTCCCATAATGGTTTTATCCTGTCAATCCTCCAAAGGGTCAGTTATATATCATTTTACTTGAGCAAATTGAAATTAAAAGGTATAGTTGAAGTCTTTATAGACTTGAATCCAAGTTGAATTAAAGCCTCTATAGATTCCTTATGTTTTATATGTCATTCTTTCATTTATTGATCTATGTGCGGAAATTCATGAAAATTAACATAAGAACCAAACACATAAGATATATGACACTTCCCTTGATAATAGAGTTCACCTGAGGTGGGCTATGTCTCTGGGTCTTGCTCCAAATCTTGACCACTTTATTCTCCTCACTGTAATGATATCTCTCCTTTACAAGTTGTAATGCCAAAGCCCCTTTTCGGTGACGACAACAAGAGATTGTAATGTGATCAGGAATGTTTACAAGCTTCACAAGTTCTCATGCTCATGAGGCATATATGATGTTGACATGGACATCACTCCCACATACTCAATACAGAAAAAGAGGAAGAATAATAAATGACCCCCATCATCATGGAGTCATAGAATTCCTTAGATCTCTTGTTCACATCCAAGCATATATGCAACCCATAAAAATATCCTGAGACTACGAGATTTCTGACTGCTTCGTGTTGGACATAATTTCATTGATGTATTGTCATTGATGTCAATGATCAATGACACACATGAAGCTCAAAAGGGAAAGCGCATTACAAAAATGTGATCGGGATTGAAATCCCCATAGGACAAACTGAGATCGTTGGATATGCAAGCGCCAGATCAAGGGAAGGGATTGATTGCGGAGCACGAAGGGAGAATTAAAATACACGTTATTTTCAATCCCACAATTAGTCTAGACTGTCAGATCTCATTGATTCAAAGATCGACGACTGTGGTTGATACACCAACAATCGCACAAATTCAATTGCGAAGTTTGGGCGACGGGATAAACCACGCGCAAGTTACGGTTCCAAAATCCACACCGTTCATCGATGGTCACTAGCCAATAGATCTAAGGTTGGAATTAGTTCCAATACCAACGAGCAGTTTCCATTGTGGAACCTGATGATAGTTTTATACGTCGTGCTAGTTGGGACCCCTCGACAATCCAGGATCGTTGGATCAAGTAAAGTGGAAGGATAGGATAAGAAAATACCAAGGTTGAAGCCCCAGAGCCATGAACTCTCATCAATCATCGAATATGGAAAACCCCTCGATCATTGATCTATTCAGAGCGCACAAAGGTAACAGTGGTTATCTTCAGCGCTGACCACTTCGACAGAAAAGGGTTGAGAACAAGTAAGATTACTTGAAGGTCGAAGTCCTGAAGTGGGCATGAGTTTTTCGATCTGAGGAACACTTTGGGAAATATCCCGACCATTGGATCAAGTTTAGTGGAAGGATGGGGTAAGCCACAAAGTGTCTCGAAGTAGAAGCAATTCGTTTGATCTAAGGAACACTTTGGGAAATATACTGACCGTTGGATCAAGGAAAGTAGAAGGATAGGATAAGCAAGCCAAAGGCCTGAGATCATGAATACCCGAATTCCTGATAGCGGTTGGATTAAGTTAATCTTTTTTGGGTTAAATGAGACCATTGGATTTAGAAAATACATGATGGTCGTTGGATCAGAATAATGGTCAACTTTGGCACCGAACACTTCGGCGAAAATGGATTCAGAACATATGAGTTCACCCAAAGGCCGAAGTTCTCAAGTCACTCTCAGTCATCGATCTGAGATAGATTTCAGGAGTTAGGAAAACTGTTATATCCAGGAGAAGAAAATGTGTCACATGAGGAGATCCACGTCAACAAGACTACATCAGCAAGGACACATGGCACAATTAGATGATGAAAAGTGTAAAAGTGCAGTTGGCATTTCAGATATGCATAAGTCACGAATCTAAGTGACTTGTGGCAACCACTCAGTCAGTTCCACATCAACAAGTTACGTCACTCCAGAAGTTTGTACTTCGAGAGTTTCACCAACAAAAAATACTCGAAGTCTCGAATTTATGAAATGAATGAGAACCGTTCATCATGCAAATAAAATCCAACCATCCGATCTACTTTGGAAAAATTAACTACAAAAGATTGAAGGATTGTGAAGGAGAAATCACCCGAAGCGTCGAGGGCCGATGTCAATGCTAAGTATTGATATACTTTAGGAAGATTCTCAACCGATGATCAAGCGTAGTGTAAGGATAGCGTAATTGGAGGCGTTAACCGATAGTAAGTGGTCACCACCGCTTTATGACTTATTCGTTAGGTAATCACTCCGGAGGAATTGCTACTCCAGAATTCAGGAGCCACGAATAGCCGAAGTTCCGAAGTAAATGAGAACAGTTCATCTCATCATGACATTAAAATGTGATCGTTGATTTTGATAAGTGATCAAGCAGTCGCTTGGCTTAGCGCATGGTCACCACCTGCGGTCGTATGGAATAAATAAACAAAGGGAGAAAGAAGAGGCAACGCTTAAATTAATAAGCCCGTGGTCCTGTGCCTATGGTCATGTGTAAATGGTTTGAAGCAAGCGCCTCTGCAAAATTTGATTTCTGCAATATTTGCAGAGACATGAAATTAAGTTAAATGAAATCGATCCATACCTTTTATCGATTAATGAAAATCATTTTCATTAAATTGAAAAGGATTCTCAATAATATTTGAATAAAGAAAAACAAACGAGATTATTGTTAATGAAGAGGTGAGATGGTACAAACAAAGGGACACAATGTTTCATAGCTCACACCAGTTGGAAGAGTATATAAACGGGAAAGAGTGTTGAGAATAAAGTGTCTATGTAGTCTAGTTCAGAAGATCAGAAGAAAAAACAAAGTCCAAAAAGGAAAGCTGAAGATACTTATGTAGTGAGGGTGGAAGGAAGGAGCATGGAAGGATTCATATCCTTACTAAGAAAATTGTAAAAGATAAGGGAGTTGGAGCTTCCTAGGGTTGGTGCCCTAAATACAAGGGAGTTGGTGCTTCCTAGGGCTGGTGTCCTAAAGACGAGGGAGTTGGTGCTTCCTAGGGTTCGTGCCCTAAAGAAGGGGATCTATGTCTCCTAGAGTTTTTTCTCTAAAAAGGATTGGTGCCCTTCACTATTCTTTATAAAACCTTGTAATTGATGTTAAATATATTTATATAATTGATTTTGCATACAATTCATTGTTGATTTATTGTGATGATCAATAAATATAAAAAGTAACTGTTAATTGTTAAGAAGGGGTAATACTGATTCACCCCCCACTTAGTATTACAACAATTGGTATCAGGGCGGGTGCCTTCAACACAGTCTAACAACGGGAAGGTAGATCTTGAAGATGGATCAACAAGAGGGAATGTCTAATAACAAAGCACCATTTTTCAATGGAGGAGGCTATGCTCTATGGAAAATAAGAACGAAAAACTTCTTGTTGTCTCTTGATTTTGATGTATGGAAATCTATTGAATATGGTTACATTGCACCAACTACTCCACCCAAATATGTTGTAGGAAATAAAATCTGCAATAACAACTCAAGAGAAGTTAATGCAATTCTAGGAGGGTTGATAAATTCTATCCGTGTAAAGGTTATGCATTGTAAATCATCCAAAGAAATATGGGACAAGTTGAAGGTTGTATATGAAGGAGATGACAAAGTCAAGGAAGCCAAACTATAGACCTATAAAACTCAGTTTGAAAATATGAAAATGAAAGAAGAAGAAAATATTGCTAAGTACTTTCATAGGGTAGATGAAGTGGTTAACTCAATCAGAGTGGTAGGAGAATAAATTAGAGATAAACCTATTGTGAAAAAAATACTAAGATCATTACCTATGAGATATGATGCAAAGATTTCTACAATTCAAGATAGAACTGATCTGAGCACACTCACAGTTGATCAACTTCATGGAATTTTTACACCATATGAAATGAGAATAGGGAATGATAAATAAAAAAAACATGAAACAAACTTTAAATCATCTAAGACGAAGATGAGGCAGAAGCAAAAGACCAATGATAAGTTATTAGATATATCAGATGTAGAAGAGGCCAACTTTATAAAGAAACTACAGAAAGGATTTGAAAAATATAAAGGAAAGTTACCTTTCAAATGTTTCAACTGTGGAAGAATTGGACACTTTGCTAAAAAATGTCCCTATCCCATACGGGAGGAAAATGATGAAGAAGTTCACAACCAGGAAAACCAATACAAGAAGAAAGAAAAATAAAAAATTCTACTCCAAAGAAGATATCATCTCTTCATACATTTGTGAAGATTAAAATTCAGAGCTATTGTTTATGGGAATGAAAACTCAAGGTGATAAACATTCATAAGATGAAGAAGAAGGGAAATTCGAAGAAGAAATCCTTTGTGTAATTGAAGAACTAGGAAAAACTAAAAAACAAAACAAGGTACTAAGAGGAGAGATTCTAGAGATTAAATAATCTACTAAATCAAGAGAGAGGGAAGTTTCCAAAACCATCAAGGAGTCAGAAAAAACCATCAGTGATTTGAAGTCCCACCTCTTGGAAGCTAATAAAACTAAAGAAGTCATTTTAAAACAACTTAGTGATAAAAAAAAAGCATATGAGAAACTAGAAGCTGAGATTAAGTTGCTAAAAGGTGAACTTGAGAAAGAAAAGAAGAGATCAAACTTTGGAAATAGTTCAAAGATCTTGGATAAAATTCTCAGTAGTCAAAGGTCACCAAACAACAAGACTGGTTTGGGATACACCCAAGACTCAACTTCTACATCACAAGGATCTGTCAAAAGACCAAGTAGTTATGCAGATGCTCTAAAGGGCTCCTTAAGAAGAGAAGATAATAAGGTAAATATGATACCATTGAACACTATTCCAGATAAACAAAAATCAACATTCCCTAGTAAAGTAAAAAAATAACAGGAAGAATACAATCACCAAAAGCAATCCCTGTAATAAATATCTATTCATTGGATATTGTTACTCTTGCAATAATTTTGGACATAAGGAAGTACACTGCAAAGCTTATGGACAATACAATAACATAAATGTCCAAAGATATAATAACGATAGGTACAATACAGAGAAGAGAAACTACAACTCATTCACTCCTTTGCAAAACTTCAATATTGAATGTAAAAAATGCAACAACTATGGTCATAAAACCAAAGAATGTAGATTACCAATGCAATCCCTAAAAATAGGAAACCCTAACAAACATAATAAGAAGACATGGAAAAGAAAATTTGAAGTACCAAACAAGAAAGATGATGAAAATATTTCTCTTGAAATTGATGAAGTTAATAATAGGATATTGGTGGGTAAAACTTCTAATAAGGAATATAATAATCAAAGCTATGCATATAAAGTAGATAAAACTCAAGACATGAAAACTCCTAAAGAAAAATCTGACACAACTTCAAAACTTGATAATGTCATATAAGAAGATTATCCATTACCCAACAAATGGAAATTGATAGAGGAATATTCTCAAAACAAGGATAAAGAAGCTTTTGGTGCACATAATAGTGACGTTGATGATGAATCTGTTGAGCACTGAACACACCCTAGAAAGCCTTTATCAATTTTTTTACTTTCTGGATATCACTTGATCTTCTGCACTGTTTGATTCGATTTCATTTTGGGAAATGTTTTTTCTTTCATTATTTTCATGACTCTCATCACCTATTCAATTTTTCTTGAACTTATGAAACCCCATGGCTAAAAGGACCTTAACATCTGAATAAAGAATCAACAGCCAAACACTTCACCCAACGTGCTTAGGTTCGGCATCAAAAGGAATTCAAAGAATAAAAAGGAACCACTCGGAAAACCACAGTCACCGAGCGCCGATATCCATCAGCATCGACATAAGGAATTTTTGGTTTGCGCTAAGTTTTTCAAATAAAGATATCACTGATAACCGATTTCCCTTCGACATCGGTAAAAGACGAGGAGGACAGACGTTAACGAAGAACAAAAATATATCAACGATATTCGATGCCACGTGCTTTATCAGAATCATGGAAAACTTAGAAGGATCACAACAAACATTTTGATCACGATAAAATTTATCCCCAATCGCTGATCCCCGATGCATTTTCAACATCAGGACTTTTTTAAGGAAGCTGATCTGAAAGTGCTTTGATAGATTTATTGTCGATCATAGATCCTAGACACTTTTTCGGCATCGGCAGCTAAGTTTTGTTTTGGAACGAATAACTGAAGGAAAGTCCCGACTTTGATTAATACAAGAGAATTAAGTCACTGGTCTCCAATGCCATGTGTCTTTACCATGTAGGAGGGTCGTACGGTCTAGTTCTATCCTGAGTCATTCTTGGTTCCCTAGGTCTGAGTCACACCTCCCAGTCAGCATCGTTGCGTCAACATTGTACGGTAAGATCGATCAGTGTCAGAGACTTTCACGGGAGGATATCAACGAAAACGTTTGTAGCACAACCTCGATCCCTGATCCACCCACTGAAAGAGTGACATGACAAGACATTTTAGCATTAGATATGATCGAATTTTGAGCATTTAAGGAGCTAATTAATACACAATCCTGCATTAGTTGCTACCTTGTGCACCAATCAATACAACCATTTAAAAATCACCAATAGACCACATCACTGCCCGCGCCTCTGTCGTCAACCCATGATGAATTTAAGTTCTAGAGATTCGATGACAGATTTATTGAATTTTCACTTATAACCTGAATTGAATAGCTGATGCAACACGGTAATATATTTCCTATTTAAAATCTCTTGAACCGTTGTGAACAAATTCATTCTGCGCACAGGAGAATTCTAGAGCATTCGAAGGAGCTAGAAAATCAACTCGAAGGTTGTATGGACCTCGTGATTATCAAAATAACTAGGTTTTAGCAAGCTTCAGAGGTATGTATCCCAGTCTGTAAATTCGCTGGCTATAATTTATATGTGTTTATCGAGTTTTTACAAAGTCTCTAAAATTATTCTTAAGTTGCAGGAACAATGGCACTGAGAAATCCAACCACCAGATGCTCGCCAAGAGCACCAAGGCTAAAAGAACCAAAGATAGGCGAAGGCTCTTCTCTAGGGATCGCGAGGCAATTGGAATATGTCCCTATTCTGGAGTCTGTCATCAAGACAATAATGAAGAAGGTTTTCATCCAACCTCCAGCCTTTGGTGATACAGAGGCAAGCACCAGGGCCAAGATGGTCCTCCCACATTGGTGGTATCTCTTTAACAGGATCAACTGAGAAGAATACCCAAAATATGTCCCACACAGTGATTCAGACATGAGGGAACTCAACGACCAAGTGTTCTCGAACATCCGATGGTCGTATCTACACATGGTGGCAAGCATAACCCCCATTTGTCCCTTCATAGAGGTTCTGAAGTGGCTAATTGACCACACAGACACACATAAATGTTTAATCAACGATGACAATGGCAGGTGTGTCAGAGTTTTCGTCTCGGTAGAAGTTCAAAAATATTACAAACTGAGAGACTTAGAGAAGTGACTAAACACAGACTTCGTGGTGATGTTCTACAAATGCCATGACACCATCCGAGTGATGGCCTCATGGTGGAGGGAGGACAAGAAGTTTACCAACTGGAGCACTGGTTGATATGGGAAAATTAACTTGAGGGAGCCATACGTCTATTTTATGGCTCTCATCTACCGGTTATATGGAGAGAAAGATTGCTCCAAGTTTTTGGAGGCATGGATGCCTTTGGAATACACAGTTGCAATCATCGGGTGTAGCTTCAATCAGGGAGCAATAATCTCCAAGAAACTAAGCATCTGTGTGAATCAGGCTCAGACGTTGAAGGAAGGGGAAGCACCGACATGTTACATGGCTTCATACCTGCTCGATGTCATGTGCGCTAGGAATGTCTTCTTTGCCAACATGAATCTGAGATAGCATGTTGCAGAGCTCCTAGTCCACATCTACTTCAACGTGCTATGGGAAAACATGTATAAGAAATCTTACTCCCTCATCTGCGATGAATTCATCGCTTGAATTTATTTTATTCTTTTTAAAAAGGAATGCCCAAGGCTATCAACAACAACCAACAAAATGATATCTAAGGTAGGCCATTGGTATTTGGATGTGCACACCACCTACATTAGGGTGTTAGGGGCCACCAGAGCACCGCATATCCTACCAGCTCATGTCCTAGACCGACTTGTCGTAGGAGAAATATGTTATCAAAACATCTTGCAAGGCTACAACACCACCTTAGTCAAAGACAAGAAACGAGCTTTCATACCCTATGGTTTCCATGTAGGGTTCTATTTGGTAAAGGATACCACTCAAGCCAAACAAGAAGGTCTGAGCCAACTCAAATTCAGATTCCTGACGGGCCGATTCCGCAAGCTCAATCCAAAGGGCCTGGTTCTACAACATGCTTCACAGGTGTCATCTTGTTGGTCCTATGCTCACGACAAGTTCAAAGACAAAGTCTTCACAAAGAACGCCTAGGACTGGGACGAGGTGGTGTAAAGGATGGCCAACTCGAAAATGACAAGGTTCAAGGCCATGAGCATGGATGAACCGGCGGTAACAATAGAGCAGTTGTCTCAAGAGGCCCTCAGAGCTAGGGAAGAAATCAAAGTGACAAAGGAAACAAAGGTACAAAACAGAGGATTGTCTATGACACCAGAGGAATGAGAGAGTAATTGATCATCTGTAGAATGAACCAGACCTATTAGAAATGACAAGGGTCCTTGTTGACAACCCAATGGAAATCTGGGTAGGTCCAAGTGGCCCAGAGCCAATAAAAATTGAAGAGATCATTGGGTTAGATAACCCTGAAGTTTCAATGCCACAGGCTGGATCACTAGGGGACATTTATAATCATCCAAAGATAGTGAGGACATCAGGGAGAGAAAGTGCATCAAACCCCTTGCATGACTTAATAACGATCTATGATGACGAGGAGAGTTCAGAGGTTTCCCTGGTAACTCTGGTACAAATCACAGAGGAAAAGGAACCCGAGAAAGCATCTTCCGTAGCTCCTGATGCTCAAATTAAAATCCTTCCACAGAGTGACTAGGAGGTCAAAAGTGTCTTAGACACTGAGCTACTCGATGCACTAGAGACCCAAGTGGACATCCTGAAGGACGAGTGAGGGTCGGGCGAACAAGAAGAAGAAATTCCACAGCAGGAAACTGGCATCTCAACAACCAATTATCAAGTAAGTACCGAGCCTATCTCTGATGCATCAATTTTGACTGGTACTTTACCTACCAATGAGAAACAACCAGAGGCTGAAATTTTGGAATACACAGAAGAGGTTCAAGAACCCAGCCTTGAACATATTTACACCATCGGGAGTCCAGGAAACACGCTTACTTGGGTAGAGCAGCAAATCCTCGAACCCGTGGATGAGGTCGCCGATATACAAGCCATCGCCTACGACTGAAAGAGGAAAGACATCATGAAGAGAACCACCAATAAGAGGAGGCTTACTCTAGACAACTCCATCCTCATCACCATAGAGGAAAAATTGATTAGCACAGAGCATGCGAAGACATCCGAGCTTATCGGCGCAGGGATGGCAATCACAGATACCACCATGGATAGAGCGAGGAAGGATGAAGAGGAGTTGGTCGCTGCGCTGAAGGATTTGAAGCATCTATTCCATTTGGAGAAATATTATCAGGACTCCACATAATCCACGATGTCCTTGAGAAGAAAATTCCAGGATGCCTACAGTAAATTTACGAATGAGAGGCACCTTTTCACTGCAGGGATAGTTGATTTCCAAGAAGACACCCTCATGGAGCTGGATACTTTCAAGGATATGGAAAGATGTTATGAGAAAGCACACCAAGAAATGGAAAGGATCGATAACATCAACGTAGTTCAACAGGGTCGAGACATCGAAGAGCACAAAATTCAGGTACTAAGGGATAGAAAAATCGACCACATAAAGAAGTCAACTAAATACTGGGTGAAAATGGCCCAAGAACCTCATCAGGAAATCCAAGAGAAATGGGCCAAGTGAGAAAATAGCTAGACCAAGATCAATCGGGCGATGAGAGTCATCGACCTTCCAGAATTTGGCACACCCGATGACTTTGTCGACTTGCATGACATAGTCAAACTACATGCTGAAAAAGACTCAACGTGGGCTGCAGAGATAGCAAAGGTGGCGAACAGGGAGCTAGGTCAAGTACAATAGTTCATGGAGCACTCGATCAAGGCTCAGACAATGTTACAACAGTTAAGTGCTAGAGTATTCAAGTATCAGGCACGGGAAGTGGAGATAAAGGAGATCCTTTCGACCCCGATGGACCAACACAGATTCATGTATGCCAACACATGCAAGGATATCTTCGTCAAATGGTCAGAGTACGAGAAGAGTCATCCACTCAAGTGAAACCATTTTATGACTCTTAGAAGATTGAGAGATGAAAGAGCCATGTGGCGACATTTTGTTTTACTTGGCTTGCACTTTTGATGGTTATTTTTAGTTAATAATATGTTATAAATAATAGGATCGACCTGTTAGAAGAGGTCGATGGTTTTTCAAAAACCCTCATTTTTTGAGTTGTAAAGAACTATTTCGAAGCTATCTTAATTAAGAAGTCCTGTTTAGGACCAGAGACAATTTTATGTTCATTTTTCATCAAAAGCGTGTGTGATTGGATCTGAAGAAGAATTATTTTTGATTTTATCTCATGAATGGATGTTGTACCGAGTACGAGCCTTTGAATTTGTTGATAAGTTATCTAATTCAATGTTTTTATAGTTATTGTCTCTAATGATGAAAAGTAAATCGTTGTGTTAATGTGTGATCAATGATTAGAGCTAAGGAAACTATTTTTCTTGCCATTGTTTATTACATGTATGTTTTCTTCTGATAATTGTATCTCAGTCAATGATTGGAACACCAACGGGTTAACATATTAGTACTAGGCTTGTCATAGGTGTAAGAATCATTGTTTGCATGCTTGAGCATGAGGGTTATCCCAAACTCAGCCTTCTTCAGTAGTTAAGCATTTCCCTTTGTTACCTAGATGGTTTATACCACCATTTAGCTTGTATTGGTCCCACCTATAAGAGAAACTACAAAAAGAGAACGTTCAAACTGAAGGAGGAGTGTTGGCCCTTGACCAAGTTTTGAGGAACACTTGGTCATATTTGATCGTTTTTGGACTTCGACAGCCTGTCAAATATGGAGCGCGAGGCAAAGTAGAGATCACGGGATCTCGGTCCACTTTTGGGCCCCTTTTAGGGTTTTGGGTTAATTTAATGGGAAAGGGATGTCGGCCCGTGGGTTTAGCCACATTTATGCCCACTTTTGTAATGTATAAATAGGAAGCTAGGTGATGTAAATAGGTGTGGTTTCTTAGTGCAATTGGTAGTGCATCTATGTGATGTGGAATAAGTGCTCTATGCGAACTATGTAAGGCTTGCAAGGCTAAGTGCAAGTACTGTGAGGTTGTTGTAGAAAGCTAAGTGCTGTAACGCAAGAAAGAAGGATCTAGCGAGCTGTGTAGATATTTTGTCCTATGCAAAGAAGGGTTTTAGAGGCTTTGTGCTTGTAACAGATTGAAAACAATAATAAAGAAGAAGATCTTGTGGATGTAGCCCCAGGGTGGGGGTGAACCACGTAAATCTGTGTGTTATGATTTGTGTTTTGATTCAATGTGTTTATCTTTGCTTATGCTATGTGCTTGATATATCCACTTTTGCTCTGTGCTTCTTAGATATATATGATTGTTAGATATGATGTGTATGAGGATGCTTAGTGTTGATCTGCTGGATCTGATTTGGGTTACTATGGTTAAGTGCTGAAATACTGTAGATCTGAGTGTACACCGCGATGCTCTGTGTTATCCACATTTTTGGTTATCGAGATGATGAAATGATAATGACATGGTGATGGAAGATCTAACTCTTCATTTAGATCATTTTCATGAAAAAATTTACACTTGTCAGCTTCTCAAAATCACACTTTTAAAAATAGTACGCAGGCTGCATATATACTATCCTGCGGAAATACTTGATTTCCGCAGG
>JASDQU011029516.1:9793-29286 GCA_032191745.1 Picea mariana
ATAGATAGATATTATGTTTGACCATATGGTATATGAATATACCATAAATTTTCGACCGAATTCGATGGATATTTATATAAGTCGAATCCCTTATGTGGCTAGATATGGCATGATTCAGGTCTATTTCCAATTGATTAGATGCTAATAAAAAGTCAAAACATATGGGTTTCGAATCCCACAACACACGGGCTATGTGGAATATGGTTAACATGTTGGTATATAATGCACCTTGTTTACGGATTTCAATCTATCCAAAGATTAAAACTTAAATATAACTTTCACCATATGTATAAATAAGTATCCATGTAGCCCAATTGGTTGGGCATTAGTTTCKGGGCTCACAACTCTTGTGTTCGAGTCCTGTGTCGATGATCTCCAAACAAAATTTTACATACAACCATTTGGACCAATCCAGTGGTGCCACGATCTCCAAACAAAATTTTACATACAACCATTTGGACCAATCCAGTGGTGCCAMATGGCACCACTGGATTGGTCCACATGTCATTGTGGGATTGGCCCACATGCCACCAACAACACAATGGACCCTGTAAAGTGTCTCTGTCAGTCACCCTRCGCATGCCACGTGTTAACTCTACAAACTACCATRTCACCATGCTTTCCACGTCACCACTTTGCCAATTGCCACGTGTCAGCTATTGGCTATGTCACGTGTCYTCTGTGGGTTGAATTTTTGCTTGTTAGTCAACAACTTCAGAACGTGATATCTTTGTCATACAATGTCGGATTAATGAGCCGTTTTCTCCATCAGACACAATTGCCTTAGGTACACCATGAAATTTAGCTATTTCTCACATATATATCTCAGCAATGCCAGTTTCCTTGTGCGCTAATTTCGCTGGAACAAAATGGGAAACTTTAGTAATCTTGTCCACCACCACCATAATAGAATCATGTTGCTTAATTGATCTAGGAAGCTTCATTATAAAATTAATCATTATAACTTCCCACTTCCACTTAGGAATGGGAGAAGGCTATAGAAAACCAACTAAACGTTTGTGCTCAACCTTGACCTTCTAACATTCGATAATCTAGCAATAAAATCAATAACTTCCTTTTTCATACCTGACCAATAGTATATTGCTTCTTGACTGCGACAATTGTCTTCTGGTAACTGGATGTCCAACATAAGAAACCTTATGCATTTCTAAAAATATCAAGCTCTTCATCTCCTGATCACTTGGCACATAGAAATTGTGCCTATACATGATTATCCCATCCTGTCTCAACTCATAACCTTCACATTTCTACTATGACATACCTTGCTTTAAGTTCTCCTTTATGTCCACATAACGCAGATCTGATTTCGCAGCTTCTAAAATTATGTCACACAAATATTTCATGTATATGATAATGGTTATAGCATGCATCTCATGCACCCTCCTGTTGAGTGCGTCAACCACCTTGTTCTCCTTTCCTCTGATATGCTTTATGTCAAATTCATACTCACTGAGGAATTCTAACCATCCTCTTTGTCTAGAATTTAAACTTGGCTATCCAAACAAATATTTTACCCATGAGATAATGCCGCCACATCTTCAAGGCATGCGCTATAACTTCCAATTATAAATCATGAGTAGCATAGAGCCTTTCATTCTCTTTCAACTTCCTTGATTCATAGCATACCACATGTCCATTCTGACGCGGGACTCCACCAATTCCTTCCTTGCATGCATCTGTACACACAACGAAGTTTGCATCAGGATCAACAATTCTCAAAATTGGCGCACTTGTCAAAAAACTCTTCAAGTGATGAAAACTTCTTTCACAATCTGTATACCATTCAAATCGCACACCTTTCTTCTACATGGATGTGATTGGATGCAAAATCTTTGTGAATCCTTCAATAAACCTTCTGTAATAACTCACAAGTCCCATAAAGGACCTTACTTATGCGATATTTCTTAGTGTTGGCCATTCCTCAGTGGCTTTTATCTTCACTGGGTCCAAAACTATTCCTTCCTCTAAAATGATATGACCTAAATAATGAATCTGTCGTTGATAAAATGAACACTTTCTCAGCTTCGCATAAAGCTAATGCTCCATCAATACCTGCAACACCATCCTCAAGTGTTGCTCATGCTCTTCTTCAGACTTTGAGTAAATAATTATGTCATCCAAAAATACAATGACAAACTTATCTAAATTACTTTTTAAAACTCCATTCATTAAACAAATGAAGACAATTGGTGTATTCAACAACCCAAATGGCACCACTATGAACTCATAGTGACCATACCTTGTTTTGAAGGCAGTCTTATTGATGTCTTATTCCTTAAATCTCACCTAATGATATCCAGATCTAAAATCAATCTTGGAAAATATCCTTATGCCCCTTAGTTGAACAAACATGTCATCTATCCTTGGAAAATGATTCTTGTTTTTCATTGTCACCTTGTTCAACTACCTGAAGTCAATACAAAGTCTCAGCGTACCATCCTTCTTCTTCACAAATAAAACTGGCGGACCCCAAGGTGACACACTTGGGCATATATAACCTTTCTTCAGAACCTCTTCAAGTTGCATATGCAACTCCTTCAATTCTAGAATACTAATCCTATAAGGTGTTTTGGATAAAGGAGTTGCTCCCGACATCATATTTATAGAGAAATAAATATCTCTTTTTGGAGGAAATCCTGGTATCTCTTTAAATACATCCTCATACTCTTTCAGTACTGCATAGTCTTCAACACTTGGCACTTTATCCACGAGTGCCTCCTCCATGTGCGCGGAAAATACTTGACATTCTTTCATGTTACTTTTCCTCAAATGCAAGGCTGAATTTCTCGACAGTCACAAATATTTGAATTCCCTGAACTATTCTTAAGTTCCCTTCATCATCCAAGCAAGTAAATGCCTTATTGTAGCAATCCATGACAACATGGTGCTCATCCAACCAATCCATTCCAACGAGGAAATCGTCTGAGCCCAAAGGTATAATATTTAAAGAAGCTTTTGTGTGCAGTCCATTCATCTCCATTGGACATGCCTTGACCATCTCATTAATTTTCATTTTTTCCCCTGTAGCTAATTGCACCAACCAAGGTTTTCCAAGTTTGCTTCCTGACAATTGGAATCTTTCCACTATTTTAGGATCTAGATAACTATGAATAGATCCTGAGTCAACTGAAATAACAATGGGTTGATTAATCTTACCTTCCACCTCGATCATATGCAATTGAAACTCGGCTTGCTTGTTTTCTAGGGATGCGTAAATTCTAGGTACACTTCTACCCATGTCTTCAACTGTCACAGCTTGTCGTACATTGTGCATAGTCCTTGCTTTTTCACCTCTTTGAGGGAAATCTCTAAACATATGATTTTGATTGCAACCCCAACACTTCATTGGCTACTTCCTTGGGTTGGTTTCCATTGCCTCAGTCATTCTGAACTCCTTGTAAATTGGATAGGAGATGGACTCAAACTACTACCCTAGTCCTTCTCTTATGCCTTCTGATAGGAGATGGACTCAAACTACTACGTTCTCTCCCATCTGAATATCCTGGAGAGTGATAGATATGCTTGTCAACACTTTTTGTTTTTCTTCTCTCATCATAAGATATGTGTCTTCCTGACCTACTTTTCTATGTTTCCTTATCCATATTTTTCTCAATTATGTCCAAGCTTTGTAGCAACTTAATGTTGAAGCCTTCTTGTTCCTCCTTGGCTTTCATAAGTCTATTGTTATTGACTTTATAACTTTGAATGTCCTTTTGCAAACTTTTTATGGTCTCTACCAAGTTCATGATCTCTTCTAACTCTTCCCTATGTCCATTGGATTATGTACCGTCATCACCCATACCAATGTACAACCTTGAAATTTCTTCATCCTGACTATAGGTTCTCTATGCACCTGCCATGCTTTTAATCTCTGTGTTGATCCTGCCCTAAACTAATTGCTTTTGATTATGCAAAAATTTCAGTCAACAAGATTTGTTAGACTAATTAATGCGACAATTTTATGAAAGCTATGCACAATTTGTGAGAATCTTTTCTTTTCTTTTTTCGTTGGATGATTTTTAACATCCAAACTCTAGTGTGCACACCCATGCATTGTTGTTTTTGCATGTATCACAACTCTATACTGCACACCAATGGTTTTCTACACAAAAAAAACTTTGCACTGCACAACATCAATACTTAATGCACACGTCTATTTCACGCTAATATCTGGTCCATACAAGTCCAATGTTGAACTAATTGCTCTGATACTAGAATGTAATGTCCCCAAACTCCCAAGTTGGGCCACATCACACAATCTCAACTTCAGCCCCTAGGATGTTCTTTGTAGCAACCCAAGCTCACTAATAGACAATGTTACTTCAAAATTCCTAGTGCGCAGATACTACTTATAATGCTCCATGTTACAAGTAGACCAGATTAATGATGCACAACCTCAAGTTACTGCGCCCAAACTCGTGTTGAGTCTCGTTCTACGAGTACACTTCGTTTAATATAATCATAGTAGTGGAATAAAGGTCACAAAACTACTATGCGCTTTGGCCTTTAGAATACATATATATTGTTATGCGCACAATGCTTTGCACACCAAATACTACTGCGTGCAATAGATCCAATGCTACATGTAGATTCTATCACTTTGTATGCACACACTACTTTACTAAGCATTCGGTGATTCAGACCATGCCTTGGTATCTTCTAATCATACCACAATGTTTAACTTACACAAATACTTAAGAACTATCATTCTTCTCATGAGAAACAATACATATATATTCATTATACATGTAGCTAATAAGAAACACTTATGACTATCATGCTCATGTGTGTCGCAACATGCAGGAATAAGAAACTTCTCTCTCTCTCTCTCTCTTTCTCTCTCTCTCTCTCTCTATATATATATATATAAGCAATAACATTGTAGATAGTTAACCACAAATAAACAAATGCAAATTCATACAGAATATGAACCCATTTAAAATATAACATTAGAGCACACAATAATTAAACAAGCATGTGAAGGACACTTATCTCTTATGAAAAGTGATCCAGGAGGATCTAAGGAATGCTCATAGAGGTCCAGGAGGATCCAGAATGCTCACAAAGGTCCCAGGGGATCCATAAATTCTCAAAATTTGATTGTATCAAATCATTGAGAACATGGCATCAATGTGTAGAGAGCATCATTAGCTTTCCAACGATGCAAACAATGCCTCAAACAAAGCTCGTATGAAAAAGTTTTGAGTGATCAAAGTTCAGGTCAAACTTAGTCAAAAGTCAAAGGATTATATCAGCATGGTACAGGATGATGTCAACGGGTGACATGGCATATGAGAGTACAACCGTACATGTGATGTGGCATATTAGCTGGAAGCTAACTGAGCATATTTTATAGTCCAAGTGGTCCAATTATTGAATGAAACGTGACATGTACGGGACAATGAGAGGCCAACATGTGGAGAACTCTCATTGGCCAATGTTGGTATGATTGTATAAAATGTAGAGCATCGTTAGCTTTCCAACGATGTACACAATGCCTCAAACGGAGCTCGTATGAAAAAGTTATGAGCGATCAAAGTTCAGGTCAAACTTAGTCAAAAGTCAAAGGATTATATTAGCATGGTACATGATGATGTCAACGGGTGACATGGCATATGAGAGTACAACCGTACATGTGACGTGGAATATTAGTTGGAAGCTAACTGAGCATATTTTATAGTCCAAGTGGTCCAATTATTGAATGAAACGTGGCATGTACGGGCCAATGAGAGGCCACCACATGGAGACCTCTCATTGACCAATGTTGGTATGATTATATAAAATGTTTGGGAGTTGACGGGGGTTGAACCTGCAACCTCTCAAAGTATTAACACAAGCCCCATTACCAATACGCCATCGCATAAGTTTTAACATATGAGTAGCATATATTATATTTAAAGTTATGAAAATTTTTGTTTGGGGGAGAAAAGGGGCCAAGGGATAGCCCCCAACCCCTAGTTTAAATGTTATACCATACAACCATGCCCTACTCGCGAAGGGGATTAACCATATCATAGCGCGGGAGTTGTTGCACCAACTATATACCACATGTAACCAACCAAACAAATATTCTCACAAGGAGATGGTTGCAGGGAATCGAACCCCGACCTCCCCTATTTTAGTGGCAATTCTTAACCACTACACCATGATTACCATTTATTATGAGATTCCTTCCAAAATAGAGTTAAGTTGCCATTTAACGTGGGCGGGAAGTTTGGGGCCATGACCTATTTAATGGGCACGGACCCCAATGTTCACACATTCTGAGGTACATTCATTCCAATGCGAGCACAAATCCAAAGGAGGTATGGACTGTCTTGAAGTACATGCAAGAGATTGCTAAGTTTTTGGCATTGTCTCGTTTTGTGTGTCATAAGGTATTTTGTTTGAAGGTAGTCAAGTTTATACTCGTTGGATTCTTTTTTCTGCAACGATTATGAATTTGTAGTCTATTTTGTGATCAAAGGTCATTTGTAAAATTCTTATCTCATTTTGTCATGTATGAAACACATAGTCTCATTATGCGTGTAAAAAGGGATTTTGCAGCCCCTGTTCAGAATTTGGCCAACTTTATACTCAAATTTCTCATAATTTCTCAAGGAATTCAATGGTAAACTCATTTTCTTCATTTGAGTAGCGGATTTTTGGAGTGTCTTCAAAATTGACTTTTTTTAAGTCCATGTTGTAATGTAATTTGGCATTTGGAATGATGAAGAGGAATTTTAATTATTTAAAGGGAACTTGAAGATGAATTAAAGTATATCATCAATATCTATATTCGAGTTCTTTTATTTTCTATTTTTTTATCTCATTATTCTCCAAGTTATTCATTAGTATTAATGAATTTTATGGACAAATAAGCATATTCACGTGTGTTTTTGCAAATAGTCAAGTGATCTTCATTTACCGAATTTGGTCGGATTTTTATGTGTATTAAATATTTATTTTTACATCTAAGGATTTTTGGATCAAGTTGGTATGAGACTTTGTTTTGACATTTATTTGCATGTGAATGCTTACGAGGTCCAATTCTAAGAAAGGTGAAGGCAAGCTTGCAAGTAATAACCCTGGAATTGGTTCAAGGAGCTTCACTTGAAGAAAAGAAATGGAGCACAAAGATGTTCTTTCTGAGGATGATAAGGAGTTTCTAAGGATTTTCCTTGAGATTACAAATAGGGTGAAGGAATTTTGGGAAGACCTAGAAAAGCGAAGAGGAACTCCTCATCAAAATGAAGGTGGTCTAGTTGAAACAATGGTAAAAACTGAAGCAACTGAAGAAGGAGGAGAAGGTGAAAAACCTCCAGGGTCTCCTCCATCTCCATCATCATCATCGTTTTCCTCCTCCTCCTCATCATATTCTTTTGAGGAAAGTGAACATTCTTCTCATAAGAGGAAGAAGTGTTCTAAGATGTCTTCTCGTTCTCATGATCTGCCTTTGTTAAAGCTAGATGCAAAGTTTTATTTTCCTACTTATGATGAAGAGTTGAATATAGAGAAGTTGGATAATTGGGTCAAGCAGAGTGAAGTGTATTTCGGGGTAAATAAAATCATACAAGAAACTTCAAGGATACAATTGGCTACTCTTCGCCTGAGCGACACATCTTTGATAAGGTGGGAGAGTCGGACAGAGGATGATCTTATTCAACATGGTAAAATAGTTTCTTCATGGATTGATTTTTTTTTTACATGTACTAAAATGATGTGGTTCATGACATCAGATACTGGTGCTCGCTACATCCACGAACCGCCCCCCCCCCGAAATCCACGAGAGAACATAGGGAGGCCGAGTATTTTTGGAATATTAGGGGATCAACAACAAGAGTGTCTTATAGACCCATTTAAGGTCACAACATGTCACTCACAAAGAATTGAACCTGGGTTGGGAGGGTAACAATAATTCATCCCAACCACCCAGGCTACATCTAATGGACTCATGGATTGAATTTTTTTGGGTCGCAAAAATACGACACTTTATTCATCTTTCATATACCATTTGTCGCCTTTATTTCCATTTCATTCTTCCATAAAACTGTACTTATCATCACTTTCATAAAAACATATGGGTTTACATTTCCATTTTTCAAATTATTTATTTTGAGAATTTTTAAGAGAATTTGTGACTAAATATTAGAAAATTAACATATTTTCATTATATCTCAAAGTTGGATGAGTTTTTTGATGACTACAGGCATATTTGAAGATTTTCACAAAGTCAAAAATCACCACCTAGCTTCAAATTCGAATTTTATCTTCTTTGAAGATGTGGAGATAATCATTCAAGCTCACTTCAAGGAGAAGATCATGGAGATAGAATATCTTATTCAAGATATTTTGGGAGGATTTGAAGGGATAGGTTGAGAGAAAAGTGGATCTGTAATTATGAGTCTCTTATCTTCATTTATGTATAAATAAAAGGGTTCTCTCCTCATTTCAAAAGGGGAGGCCTCTCTCTAGAAATAGAGAACAGAAGATTGGAACTTTGATTCATAGAGCTTTGATTCTAAGATAGTGATTTTCATTGTTTTGTTATGAGTTGATAGATTAGATTGTTTATGTGAGCTCACATATGTTTTTCATCTGTCTTTATTTGTTATTTGTTGTGTGTTTGTTATAGATACTTTTCAATAATTTCATGTTTATTTCAATTAGATTTCATTTATGCACTTTCCTGTTTTCATAGATTAATTTTGCATTTGATGCCTTTGAATTTAGATTTAGTTGCTTTCATAGTTAGATTAAGTTGAATTTGATTTCRTAGATTCACTTTGAGTCTCCTACATAATATAGGAAGGAGAACTAGGGTAGATAGTTTAACTGTTTCATTTCAAGTTAAGTGTGTTTCCTTTTGAATGTTAGATTAGGCTAGATTTAATTTTTACATGCTTCCATAGATTAATTACTTAATTTAGATTAGTTAATCATTCAACGACAATAGTTTAATGGTTTCTTTCAAGCATTAGCATAGGATAGTATACTCTTTCCCTTCATTTCCCGTTCTTACACCTCGTAAGTTTACGAACCTCCCGTATTGATAATTTATTGTCGCATTTATAAGCATTAATTTTACTCGACAATTTGTAGCTGCATTAAGAAAGTAATTTTATCTATTAGCTTATATGCAAACATTAATGTTGCTTGGAAACATCTGAGACAAGGAAAAGGGAAAAATTTCCAAGCTTATACACAAGAATTTAAGAGGAAGGCATTATCTTTGGGAATTCCCTTACATATTCCTGAGAGTCTTCTAAAGTATATTGGTGGTATGCACTCATATCTTTGCCATACTATATTGATGTTCAATCCTACTAATATTGACGAAGTATCAATACACACTACTTATCTTGAAGCCAACAAAGGAAAACATGTTTTTGAAGATGTGTCAGAGGAGCCACATGGATTCAAGGATAATTCAAAGGGAAAAGGGAAGAGTAAGAAGACAACTACAATGAAGAAGGATGAAGAGAAGAAGYCTACAAGTTCTCACTATGAGAAGAAAGGGAATGGTGAGAAACATTGTTGGAAATTGCATCCAAAATTGAAGCCTAAGTGGGCTTAGCCTAGGAAAAGTAAAAAGAAGGCCACAACCATAGTGTAGTATCTTGGATCAGATTCTAAGGATGAAACCAAGGTGACAACCATRGGCATCGAAGGTCAATCTTATGTTGCAAGTTTCAGTTCACGTACTTCTTCTGCAAAGTCTAAAGTAATCGTTGATGGAAGGTGAAGAAGTGACCTGTTTCATTTACAAGTTATCTCAAAGTACACTAAGATTTATACACTTGTTGATAGTGGATCACAAGTGAATCTTATTTCAGAGCAATTTGTTCAAAATTTGGGATTGGAAACTAGGCCTCATCTGAGACCGTATCCTTTGGGTTGGATTTGTGATAATGCTTAGGTACAAGTAACTAAGCAATGCAGGTTACAGTTTGCGATCACATCCAGTTCCATTGATGAGGTAGAGTTAGACATGGTTCCACTTGACATTTTTGAGATGTTTTTGGGAAGTCCATACTTGTATGACATGAAGACCATTTTCTACAAGGAGTAGAACAAGTATCATCTCTTCAAGGATGGGATTGAGTTCATTGTGAGAACTCATTAGATGAAGAAAAAATTGACAATTGTCACTATAGGGCACATGATAGCTAATGCTAGTATCTAGGATACAAATATATAGCCTACGGTTGAAAGAAAAACAACTCCTTTGGTTGATGTTGTTCTTGTTAATAAGGGAAAATATGTTGATGGTTCATTCTCTTTCACATATGTATATCCATTTTTTTTGTTCAGTTTATTACTAATCAATGTGATATGGTTGGCTACTGCAACAATGAATGGAAGAGTTTGTGAATTTAAGGGAATGGTTAACTTGTTCAACAACGTTGTTTCAGTCTTCATTACGGTTGTGATGAGTCACATGCTCATTATCTAAGCAGGATGGATAGATGATACTAAACAAGTGAGGTGAAATCACTCTCACTTGATTTCTGAATAATCCATACTTTTGGAGGTCCAAAAGTCCTCCAGTGGGGAGGTGTGATCTAGGAGGATTCAACATGCTCACAGAGGTCCCAAGGGATCCATAAATGCTCAAAATTTGACCATCTTAAATCGTCAAGAAAATGGCATCAATGTGTAAAGCTCGTCATCATCTTTCTAACATTGCAAACGATGCCTCAAACATAGCTCGTATGCAAAAGTTATGAGCGGTCAAAGTTCAGGTCCAGCTTGGACAAAAGTCAAAGGATGACATCATCATTGTACATGATGACATCATCAGGTGACATGGCATATGACAATACACTCATACATGTGATGTGGCATGTTAGCTGGCAACTAACTGTGCATATGGTACAGTCCAAGTGGTCCAATTGTTGAATGACACGTGGCATGTACGTGCCAATGAGAGGCCACCACATGGTGACCTCCCATTGGCCAATGTTGGTATGGTTGTATAAAATGTTTGGGAGTCAATGGGGGTCAAACCCACGACCTCCCAAAGCTTTAACACAATACCCATTACCAATACACCTTCACATAAGTCTTAACATATGAGTGGCACATATTATATTTAAAGTTACGAAAAGTTTTGTTTGGGGGAGAAAAAGGGCCAAGGGCTAGCCCTCAGGCCCTAGTTTAAATGTTATACCATACAACCATGCCCTACTCTTGCAGGGGCTTAACCATATCATTGCGCGGGATTTGTTTCACCAACTATATACCACATGTAGCAAAACAACAGATTCATATATATATATATATATAACTGACAAAACAAATATGCTCATGAGGAGAGGGTTGCAGGGAATTGAAACCGACCTCAGATATTTTAGCGACAGTTCTTAACCACTACACCATGGTTACCATTTATTATGGGATTCCTCCCAAAATAGAGTTAATTTTCCATTTAATGTGGATGGGAAGTTTGGGGCCATGACCTATTTAATGGGCACACACCCTGAGGTATCACACATTCTTAAGTGCATTCATTCCAATGCGAGCACGAATCCTGATGAGGTGTGGAATGTATTGAAGTACATGCAAGAGATCGCTAAGTTTTTGGCATTGTCTCGTTTTGTGTGCCATAAGGTATTTTGTCCAAAGGTAGTCAAGTTTACTCTCGTTGGATTCATTTTTCCACAAGGATTATGAATTTGTAGTCTATTTTATGATTAGAGATCATTTGTAAAAGTCTATCTCAATTTTTAATCTATGAGACACATAGTCTCGTTATACATGTAAAAAGGGATTTTTTGGCCCCTGTTCAGAATTTGGCCTAATTTATACTCAAAATTATTATAATTTCACAAGGAATTCAATGGTAAACTCCTTTTCTGCATTTGACTAGTGTATTTTCAAAGTGTCTTCAAAATTGACTTATTTAAGGGGCCATGTTGTAATGTAATTTGGCATTTGAGATGATGAGGAGTTTCAATTATTTAAAGGGAAATTGAAGATGAAGTCAAGTATATCATCAATATCTATATTTGAGTTCTTTTATTTTTTGTTGTGTTATCTCATTATTCTCCAAGTTGTTCATCAACATTAGTGAAGTTTATGGACAAATAAGCATATTCACATGTAAAAGTCTATCTCAATTTTTAATGTATGAGACACATAGTCTCGTTATACATGTAAAAAGGGATTTTTCGGCCCCTGTTCAGAATTTGGCCTAATTTATACTCAAAATTATTATAATTTCACAAGGAATTCAATGGTAAACTCCTTTTTTGCATTTGAGTAGTGTATTTTCAAAGTGTCTTCAAAATTGACTTATTTAAGGGGCCATGCTGTAATGTAATTTGGCATTTGAGATGATGAGGAGTTTCAATGATTTAAAGGGGAATTGAAGATGAAGTCAAGTATATCATCAATATCTATATTTGAGTTCTTTTATTTTTTGTTGTGTTATCTCATTATTCTCCAAGTTGTTCATCAACATTAGTGAAGTTTATGGACAAATAAGCATATTCACATGTAAAAGTCTATCTCAATTTTTAATGTATGAGACACATAGTCTCGTTATACATGTAAAAAGGGATTTTTCGGCCCCTGTTCAGAATTTGGCCTAATTTATACTCAAAATTATTATAATTTCACAAGGAATTCAATGGTAAACTCCTTTTTTGCATTTGAGTAGTGTATTTTCAAAGTGTCTTCAAAATTGACTTATTTAAGGGGCTATGCTGTAATGTAATTTGGCATTTGAGATGATGAGGAGTTTCAATGATTTAAAGGGGAATTGAAGATGAAGTCAAGTATATCATCAATATCTATATTTGAGTTCTTTTATTTTTTGTTGTGTTATCTCATTATTCTCCAAGTTGTTCATCAACATTAGTGAATTTTATGGACAAATAAGCATATTCACATGTGTTTTTGTAAATAGTCAAGCGTTCTTCATTTACCGAATCTGGTCGGATGTTTATGTGTATTTAAGAGTTATTTTACATCTAAGGATTTTCAGATAAAAAAGTTACCAACTGCGTGCAAGATTTAGATGTTCCTCCCATCCATGGACTTTGTTGCTCATAATATTTCAACGACAGGTCACTCTCGAGCTGGGCTTAAACTCCACARRAAAAAATGGTTCCTATTGCCAGGCTATGGTATGATATTCAACAAAAGACTTGGTCCAAGGTGCCAATTGTTGCAACTAGCCTACAATCACTCATTCCCCACATTCTTGTCCCACCCTAGGAAGTGTGCCCCTTCTCTGCTCAATAGTCCTTCGGCTTCCCCACTTCCCTTTTGAGRTTTCAGCAGYAGGTCAGACAGTAAGTCTTAGATCCCTGTATCTAATGCCCAATGCATGAGGTAACAATTCCCATTAAACTCTCACCCAGAGAGAAATATTAGAGGCATGACAACCCACCTCTTCAACAATAAACAAGCCTTCTCCAAGCACAGGGTTAAGCAATAACAATAAGTTACAACAAAATACATATTTCTTCACACAAGAAATTCATCATTATGATTCTCGAAAATGAGTGATAATCCCTGAATTACACTAAGACCAACAATATATATTTCCAACTCGACACTTGTCACATTCAGAAGTAGCTTTAGACACTTGGTGACCCGTTACCTACCCTTGAGAACTTAGGATAAATATATGTCCATAAATTAAACTTTCAGAAATATTAATTACATATTCCTCTGACTTAAGCTTCCCCCTTTTCCTTTTTTTGTGGAGTTTAGTCCCATCTCGTTTTTGCCTGAGTTGAGTCTACGCGCAGTGATGTGATTATATTAACAATCTTGAGGGTGATTACATTTATAATATAGGCGCACTGTCCTTTTTCATCCTGACTCACTATCCTTAAAACACAAGAATATATATAGAGGCCATCAGGCCTCAAAACTGCACACTTAATCTAGTGTGCACCAAAACTTTGAGATGTGTGCGTTCTTTCTTTGATGCAAAATCCTCGCACAATCACCAAACTATAGGATGTGTGCACAAAATTGAATCCAAGACTTGATACCAACATCTCACTAACTCACTAACTTGTATGTGTGTGTGTGTGTGTGTGTGTGTGTGTGTGTGTACACAAACACACATACACACATTTATACTTACATTTACTTTTGAGGTTTGGCCTAGGGGTATTACATTTTTTTCAACAAATTCAATGTAATGTTTTTTGATTATGTGAAACTATTTTTGTGGGAAGATGACTCTTCCCAAACTTGTGATCTCAATAACTTATTTTTTGACAAGTTGACTCTTCTCAATCTTTGCTTGGGGAAATCACCTCATCCTAAAAATCTATGTCTTCCCAAAAATATGATATATTATTCAAATTTGTATCAAAATAAAAGTAGCGTGAGGACTTGGTAGAGGTTATTGGAGGGCTTGTGAATGCATGAATCGTGCATGAGTGATTTAAAAAACAAGGTGACCATGCTCTAGCTATCCATGTTATGGTCCAAACCATCCTCCAAATATTTGGCAGGGACATAGATTATGGTGGTGATGCCATGTTTGTCACCTGTAGTGCATCAGAGGCATGGAAAAAGGTGACCATTTGGGCTATCATTATTTCATAAATCTTATTTCTTGTCTAGAATGATTCTATTGAGAGAGATAAGAGAAACAATAAGATGTTGTTAAATCTTCTGAGGAATTCCTAGTTAGCTGATCCAGATGGATGTCGGTGGCCTCCCACCTATTCCAACTGGCTCATTTTGGTAGTTTTTCAGTTTGGCAGTTTTTTCCCTAGTTTTTGGGTCCCTAACTTGCGGGGCTGTTTTGAGGCCCTAAACAACGTTTTTTAGGGCTCGCCATAGTCAAAATGAACTAGGTTTTTAGGACATAGAAGAAAAATGTGTAGTTCTCAGATGGACCTTTCCAATGATCTATTGTTCACCTAAAACGAATATCGTATGCAAAAGTTACAACCTCGGGAAGTCGATGTACTAACTTACCTAAACGGGGCCCACATGACTTTTGGCACTTCATCTCCTAGGGTTAGGTTTTTTGGATGTCTAAGGTTTTTGAAATTCTTGTTTATTTTAGAAAGGTCTTCAACGACTCATTGTAATCATCTTCTTGCGAATGAGCGTAGCCGACACATCTCTTCTCATATATNACCTCGGGAAGTCGATGTACTAACTTACCTAAACGGGGCCCACATGACTTTTGGCACTTCATCTCCTAGGGTTAGGTTTTTTGGATGTCTAAGGTTTTTGAAATTCTTGTTTATTTTAGAAAGGTATTCAACGACTCATTGTAATCATATTCTTGCGAATGAGCGTAGACGACACATCTCTTCTCATATATAAGCCACCACCATTCTAGCAAGCTTGTTTCTGCTGCATTTTACAGTTTCAACTTATTTCCTTATTGAATAGAAACCAATTTTACTATATATCTGTTATTCTGTGTTAAGAATATTTTGATAATAATCTATATTCATTTCATTTTCAAATATATTTTGGATCAGCCATATTAGAGTGGTCTACTCCTTTTCGTTCTTAATGCATGTCCCCAACGAGGTTAAGGTACAAAGAATTGGGTCTCGAGCTTGTTTCTCTTGAGGAAAAAATCTCTCGCACGCCCAAACAACCTCTCATGGTAGAAGAAAAGAAAGATGATGAAACATGATATCCCTTCAAAATTTTGCTCGACGAAGCCCTCACGCAATAGAGGAACAAGATGATGGATAGTTTTGTGCAAATACTTCAACGGCTACCAACAGACGACACATCTTCCTCAAACAAAGGCGTCACCCCCTTCAAGGTACAAATCAACTTCTATATTCCTATATTTGAACTTTAGATAGATGTAGATGTGATAGACAAATGGTTGAATCTGATAGAAGGGTATTTCTCTATCCATAACTTCTCGAATAAATAAAAGATTACATTTACACTCCTCAAAGCCATCCCCCATGTCAAAGATTGGTGGGAAAATTTCTGTGAGAAAAAGGAAACATAGGAACCCTCATTATTTACAGTTGCAGTCACCTGGGAGTCCTTCAGGGATGATGTTAAGGAACAATACTACCATGTTGGAAGTTATGACGACTTGTACACAAAATGGACCACGTTGCGACAGGAAAGAGACCAAGCAATGCCTGAGTTCAAAAATATCTTCCATACCTTACGCACTAAGCTGGGTATCAAAGATTCTGAGTGACATCTGGTGCTCAAATATCACAACGGTCTGCATAGATATATCCAGGAAGAAATTGAGTTTCTTGAAATCTCATCCTTGGGCGCGGACTACCGATATGCTGTCAAAATCGAGCATAATCTCAAACAAAAGACGTGGTAATTTGGGCCTGGGAACCCCTCACAGTAAAAGCTAGGAAAGGGCGGCCCCAACCCACAAAAAAAAGGATAGAGAAAAGAAAAACAAACTTAGGACAACCAGTCCAGGCCGCAAGTAAAGAAGGACACCAGAAAGATAAAGAAAGATACCAAGAAGTGGTGCGACTTCCATAAGATCCCTTAGCATAACATTGCTGACTACTGCTCGAAGTAGTTGTTGGTGGTTGAGGTGAAAGCCTCTGAACCAGATGCGGGTTCTGACTCTGAGTCAGAACCAGAAAGGGGGAGACATATCATAGACGTAGAACCCAGTGCTACCACCAAGCTCTATCCTTATGAACTAGACGAGTTAGAGGAAGGCGAGCGCCTTTTCCATTCACAGATGTGGGTGAAGGGTACCCCACTGCACTTCATCCTTGATAGCAGTAGCCAGAAGAACGTCATCTCAACAGAGGTTTTTAAGTGACTTTCCCTACCAAAAACGCTGCACCCGCAACCCTACACCATTGGATGGCTCTGCCAAGGAAGCGACATCTGCGTCAGCCAATAATGTCGCCTGTCATACATCATCAAGCCCTTCAAAGATGAGGTATTGTGTGATGTTGCCCCTCTCGAAGTTTGTAATGTTCTTTTGGGCCAACCATATTTATGGAAACATCATGTTGTATATGAGTCTAGGACTCGCAGTGTTATTATTACTTTGAAAAATAAATTGTACATGATACTTGAGGCAGTCCCACCCAGTGTTATTTCCTTGATCTCTGCCAAGCAATGCAGAAAATGTCATCTCTCAAAAAGGGAATTTTGTCTTCTTCATGATTCGCTCTCAGAATGAGAAAAATATCACAACCACATCCAGGGTCTCCATGAACAACCTCTCCACATAACAATAACAAGTGGATAAGGTCATGGAAGAATACTCAGATATCTTCTCCTCACCTACCAGGGTACCTCTGCACTGCCAGATCAAGTACCCCATCGATCTGACACCCGACGCACCGCTGCCTAATAGGCCAGTCTACCACCACTCTCTATTAGAGAATGAGGAGATCAAGCGACAGATCCAAGAACTGCTCCAAAAGGGGCACATATGTCCCATCTCATCACCTTGCGGGATTCCAATCGTTCTGATACAAAAGAAATATGGAATCTGGCGACTCTGCATTGTTTACCGGGCCCTAAATAAAATCACAATCAGAAACCGGTACCCGATTCCCCGAATCAATGACCTCCTTGATCAACTCATGGAGGCCAAATACTTCAGTAAGATTGATCTAAAGTCTGGCTACCACCAGGTCCTGATAGAACAAACAGATGTATAGAAGACCGCCTTGGTTTTGAATGGTTGGTCATGCCCTTTAGTTTGACAAATTCTCCAACCACTTTCAAGAGGATGATGGACGATATACTATGACCATTCACCAATACTTTTGTAGTGGTGTATCTAGATGACATCCTCATTTACAACAACACTTGGGAATAACACTTGCAACATATTCAACAAGTTCTGCACACCCTGGGCTGCACCAGCTCTACGCCAACTTGGAAAAATTCTCCTTCGGCATGGACATGGTTCAATACCTGGGATACATCGTTGATCAACATGGTGTACATGTGGATCCAACCAAAATCCAAGTCATCTGTGATTGGCCAGCCCCAATAACACTCACTGAGATTTGGAGCTTCTTGGGCCTTACCAATTTCTCTCGCAGGTTCATGTTGGGATTCTCCCATATTGCATGGGCGCTCAGCCAAGTAACCAGGGGTGGTGGTAAGGGGAAGTTTGTGTGGGGTCGGTCCCAACAACAAGCATTCGATGATTTGAAGCAACAATTATTCTCATCCCTAGTACTTTCACTACCGGACCTGTAACAACCCTTTAAGATCGAGATCGATGCTTTAGACTATGTTGTGGGCACTGTTCTCACTCAACACGGCTACCCCGTGGCCTATCATAGTGAGACACTATCATATGTTGTTCGTAAGTAACCTACTTACGAAAAAGAAATGTACTCCATTGTGAAAGCCTACCACCAGTGGAGACATTACATTATTGAGAAGGAGACATTCATCCACACTCATCATAAGCCATTGCAATTCATGCAGACACAATGCAAATTTCATAATGACCACCATCAAAAGTGGTCCACGTACTTGCAACAATTCCACCTCAACATCAAGTATAAAACGGGAAGCACCAACCGTGTTGTTGATTTCCTCAACAGACCACCAATCGCGACACTCACCATAGTGCTAGAATCTTGTGGCCATGAGATCTCTAGATGGCGCCAACTCTATGAGATAGACTCGGGCTTCGCCACCACCTACAAAATTTTGGGCGCAAACACAGTTGTCGCTAATTTCCATATTCAAGATGGGTTGTTGTGTCGTCTGGGCCATATCTTCGTTCCATCAAGCGAGCGAGTGAAGATGATCTAGGAAGCCCACTACAGTTGGGTGGTAGGACACTTCAGCATAGAAAAGACAGTGGAAATGCTGCAAAAACATTTCTACTGGTCGAAACTTTGACATGAGGTCAACAAGTATATCAGGTCCTGCACTGCTTGCATGATTTCCAAATCGACCACTAAGAAGTAGGGCATGTACACCCCTCTACCTACTCCTAACAGGCCATGGGAATCCATCTCAATGAACTATATTTCTGTCCTCCCATCCACCAAGCAAGGCAATGACTGTGTTTTTGTGGTTGTGGATTGCTTTTCTAAGATGTCGATTCCGGCTGCCTGCAAGAAGAGCATCATAATAGAGGCCACTGCCAAGGTCTTCTTTGAACGAGTCTGGGTATATTTTGGAATCCCAAAAACCATTGTCTCAGATCGAGACAATTGATTTCTCATCATGTTCTAGTCAAGCCTCTGGTCATTGTTGGACACCAAGCTCACCAAATCCACGACCTTCCACCCCCAGATAGATGACCAAACCGAGGTTGTAAATTGAATGATTGTGCATATCCCGCGCATGTATAATTCCAAGAACCCTCACACATGGGATGAGAGTCTCCCCCATGTTCAACATAGCTACAATCGAGATCTGCATAGCTCAACTGGCCACAACCCCTTTCAGGTGGGGTTGGGATTCCAACCATTGGGTCCCATAGATGTTGCACTATCCCTTGCGGTCACCTCAGACGACTCATCTCCTGCTCCAACTGAAGTTGACAAAGCCACCCA
>JASDQU011029518.1:11421-30652 GCA_032191745.1 Picea mariana
TGCATATAGTTGCATACAAAATTGTTGCAATATAGTTGCATAAAGTTGCGTAAAGTTGCATAAGTTCCATAAAGTTGTTGAAGTTGCATAAGTTGCATGTTGCATAGTTGCATATATTGCATACAAAATTGTCACAATATAGTTGCATAAGTTGCAATATAGTTGCATATAGTTGCATTTGACCACTAACCAATATTTGAGAATATGGTTGCAATATAGTTTCATAAGTTGCAATATAGTTGCAATATAGTTGTATTTGGAACCATTGGTACATTTTCATAATAACTAGAGAGGAAAAAAAGGGCCTTAGGTCCTATCTGTCATATAGTTGCATATAGTTGCAAGGCAGCATAGGCTTTGTTGCATATAGTTGCATACAGTTGCATATAGGTCTTATTGCATATAGTTGCATAAGTTGTGTAAAGTTGCATAATGTTGCGTAAAGTTGCATAATTTCCATAAAGTTGTTGAAGTTGCATAAGTTGCATGTTGCATAGTTGCATAGTTGCATATAGTTAAATGCACCCTTAGGTTCATATAGTTAGTTGCATGTAGTTAGTTGCATATAGTTAAATTCACCCTTAGTTCCATATAGTTAGTTGCATGTTGCATAGTTGCATATAGTTGCATATTTGTCATTCATAAGTTGCATGTTGCATAGTTGCGTATAGTTGCATACATTTAGTTGCATATAGTTAGTTGCATTTGGAACCATTGGTACGTTTTCATAATAAGAATAGGTCTCAAGGTGTGTACCATGACTAGAGAGCAAAAAAAGGGCCTTAGGTCCTATCCGTCATATAGTTGCATATAGTTGCGAGGCAACATAGGTCTTGTTGCATATAGTTTCATATAGTTGCATAAGTTGCATTGTTGCATAAGTTGTGTAAAGTTGCATAAAGTTGCGTAAAGTTGCATAATTTCCATAAAGTTTTTGAAGTTGCATAAGTTTCATGTTGCATAGTTGCATAGTTGCATATAGTTAAATGCACCCTTAGTTGCATATAGTTAGTTGCATAGTTGCATAATGGCATAGTTAGTTAGTTGCATAGTTGCATAGTTGACCTTGAATCTTTAGACAACCATTACTATAGCTAGAAGAGCAAGATACTTGGCTCTAGTAAAAGGTATTATGCATATGAACAACCCTAACTTATCTAAGGTAACTCTCCTTGAACAACTAGACAATAACTTTGGGCCAATGAACAATCTCCTCCACCATTAGAAATTGAGAAACCCTCAATGTCTCTTGTTCCAATGTGTTGGAGCCGCCCCTATTTTTTCACCTCGCGCAATTTTCAATGTTTGATACTTGATATCTAAACTTGTTTTTATTTTCCTTCCGAAATCATAAAACTCTCAAATCTTGTCTCACGAATAGCAATGCTTTTTCAGTTTCAAAAAAGATCCATTTTTCGCAAGTATGTTTTCTCTTTTGTTTTATTTCGGGATATCGTGAGTCGGACAATTTAATTTTTGAATTCACAAGTCCCGAGTCGCGAAACTGTGAACTCGTTTTTCAATCTTTCACCCAAGGCATTGACTATGGTAAAACCTTTAACCCTTGATTAGACATCATCGGGATTTCGCACCTTGGCATTCGTCGAACCCAATTTTTTGTTCTTACAGCCCCGAAAGCCGAGGACGCGATAACTTTTGTGATAACCTTGGTCAAGGACCAAAGATAAAAAACTAACCATGGTTAAATTTGGTTCTCGGCACTTTGTCACTCGACACTTTCTTTCATCGAGTTAAGGTGTCCAAAACTCCGATTCACGAAGTTGCGACATAATTATGGAAAGATTAATCAGTCACCTAATCTAAGATTTCCTTCTCTTAATTCAAGCCTTAATTATCGCCACATCGCGATATCGCGACTCGGCATATCATTCTCCCAAAAGTTTGTCTTCGAATTCTCGAGTCGCGATATGGCGAGTAAATTAATTATATAATTAAGGATGCAACAAATCACGATTACCATTTATTACGTTAAAATCAACGCTCACGGTCACGCGAGTTAAAGAGTCAAAATGTTAAAAGGAAATTCACGATACAACGAAAGACGAGAAAATTCTTTAAGTCGTTAAGATTTGAAATTCTAGAAAAATGAAATTAAGTGAGATACGTCCCGCGCATCGAGGTTGGCACACTTCACGAGGGATTTACTTACTCTCCATAACCCAATTTCCTGTCAAGCCGCCGAACATTGATGACATTAATGGAGAATTAGGGTAAATCCACGAATAAATAAGATCGGATTTATACATTAAATTTGGTTTTATTTGCGATTTGACAGACTTATTTCAAAAGGTACAAAGTTTTCAAATATATACGAGAGTTTCATTCTTTTTAAACATTTCTCATAAGCGCATAGAGCTCAACTTTCTCCGAGGGAACTCATTTTCATATGTATACACAGGTTTATTGCAAAAGAGCGAAAAAGCAAGCGTCAGCCATGGCTCCAAGGAGAGCAGCGAAAGAGAATGTCGAGGTTGTAGCGCAGGGTCCAGACAACGTCTCAGATACTTCGCCTCGGACTGGCGGCTCAATACCCACCTGATCATTTATTTAAGACATTCTGCAATCCGAGTTGGTAACCTATTTAGACTCAGATGATGATGACAATGATATTGTAAAGGACGACCTGAACACTAAGTACAAGACGATTGCTTAGTCAGGAATGCACCTGGTTGCAACCAGACCTCGGTTGCTCCCATACTACGACATGATCCGATGGGCATTGGATCACGTCGACCTACCCACCAGAATTATTCTAAATGAGTGAGGGACCAGGGTCGGGACTTTTAGAGCAGAGCATATCCAATCTATGTATAAGCTACCAGCGAATTCTGAATACACATATAGCAAAGAATTCCTGGTGGAATTTAAAAAGAAGGAGCGCGATTAATATGATAAAACCATGCCTGGTTTGATAAAAGATTGTGTTTCGCACTCCGTGACATTCAGAGCGAATGACAAGGGCATGTAATAAATTTCTTCGCTGGAGCCACAATATATGTATGTGGTGATGATGACATGATGACTTTTCCGATGGGAGGATACCGTGCATTTTTACATCCAGTGGGTACCTCTCATCTTTCGGGTAGTAGAAGGTTTCTCATTTAATTGGGTGAATATGCTCTCCGACACTCTATTCAACAGGGTCATAGAGTACCGAGAGAAAAAAGCAGTCGGGAGACCATCCGGATTCTTCATGTCTGCGTATCATGGACGCAATATGCTCCATGACACCTTTTCCTTTGATGAATTGGGCTTGGAGTCCAACCCAAGAAAAAACTGTGCATGAGTACCACGACAAGCTATGGGAAAATAATGCAAATAAGTTTATTTATGAGATTTCCAACTGGGTGATGGTGCCCCTACACATCGCCATTTTTGGTCTTTCGCCACCCCGCATCTTGGATAGCATTGCTGCGAATCTGAGCAGTATCGTGGATTGGTACGTAGAAGAAGAATTCTCCTATTTTAGAGTTTTCAGAGCTGTTGTTCCTCCTATGGCGCTACCACTGTTCATCCCCGACAAGCAAGCCTGCCGCGAGATTGCTCGACAAAAAGTGATTGGTGGAGTCAGTAAAGAGCTCAAAGTGTCATCGAAGAAGGTATGGCCGTCTTTCCCTGTTCGGCGAAATTCTTATCCCTTGTTGGATTTTGGACATGCTAAGGTTGAGGCTGCAACCTTAGAAGACTTGAGTTTGGCCTATATTGAGTACAAAAAGCATGATCCTCACAGAATTGTAAGCACCCATTTGGGAAATTGTGGATTAAAGAGGTTTGAACAGGAGTGTTCACCCTCGGATGATGTTTTCCGAGGGGCGAGGTCCTATGCGGAAGTGCAATTTCGAATCAGATCTCTAGCACCCGAAGACAGGGCCTCTGTTTTAAAATTTCAGGAGCATAGAAAAAGATGTCTCCCCGTGGTGCTAGCAGGTTTGGGCCTTTCCAAGGATAAAGAGAAGGAAGCTGAAAGCTCTGAGGGCCAAACTTATAACCCCGATAGACATCAGGAAGGAGAAAAGGAGAAGAATCCCGAACAGGAGAAGAGTCTTGAGCAGGAGAAGAATCCCGAACAGGAGAAGAGTCCTGAGCAGGAGGAGAATCTCGAAACAGAAAAAGAGACTACTGACCCTCCCAAGGAGCATAGTCCATAGGCAGAAGTAAAAAACACAGATCCGCCAGAAACTCAGAATCCGGAGGCAGGGACAAAGACAAAGACCTCTAATCCTCCAAAGTAGCAAGGCTCACTCGACACACCAGGAAAGGTGGCGAGGCAGGTCGGGGAACCAATCACTTCTGTCACCCCTTTGCAGTCAATGCAGGGAAACATATAGGAAGGATGGATTTTCGGCGAAGAACTAAGGCCCGTCAGAGCAGAATAACTTCCTCCCAATGAGTTCTTCTTCGACAAAAAGAGAAAGGCAGTTGTGAAAAGGGAGTTCTCCCAGGAGGAAGGATCAACTGTCAAAAGGTTCAAACTGATGACCGATGAGATGAACAAAAGGAAAGATGAATTTTCTACGGAGATTGCAGGAACGCTAGGAGCGTATGCGACGACAAATCAATTCTCGGTCTCGATGTTAAAGAATCAGCTCAAAGCGAAGAATCGCCTGATCGAGACTCTTGAAGCCAGAGTGGCTTCGGCAACAGAAAGCGCTAGGAGTCAAGCGAGTGGAGAAATAGAGCTGGCCCGATTGGCCGATAAGAAAGAAATCGAAGTCCTCAAAACCAAACTATAACAAGCAAATTCAGTGATCCGAGATGGTCAGGTACAATTGAGTCAACAGAGGGATATGATCACATAGGTGTAGGCTCAATTAGAGGTCGCAGAAAGCAAGGTGATCAGCATCGAGACTGTTAGATCCTGAGCAATCGATATTCGGAGCAGGATCTCCTCTGCTCAACAGAGTCTGCTAAACAAAGTAGGAGAGATTCGAGAAGACTGCTTTTTAATGCATCGAATCTATGAGAATCTGATTGACAAAGAAAGAAACGCAGAAGCTTCTCGGATCGCTTTCCAAGAAGCGGTGATCGCTACCAACAATAGGTTTTCAGCAGGATCTCCCGGGCTCACCATCGCCGAACAAAATAGGGGTAATATCTTGTTAAAGAATTGGGAACATGATATTACTTTAAGCAAGGAGCAGGCTCAAAAAGTGACAAATTCGTTAGAAGAAGCCTGCAAGGCCATAAATGGTGAGCTGTTAGGGATGGATATTGGAGGTGACATAGAGGCGCTAAGACAGATGAATATAGATCGGATTTCTCTCGACATAAAGCAGAAGAATGAGAGAAATGTGGCGAAAATCTCTAAGATGGATAGGGTAGACCCGTCTCAAATCGACAAACATTTGATTCAACCTAGTGCACAACTCAGCGCCCTTGAACTCGTCGATGTACAAATAGATGATAAGCTTCCACAGTTATCCCGAGAGTGCTATTTTGCCGAATCCAGTTGTCAAGATGAGCCTTCGCAGCTTGTATCCCAGTTTGTGGAAAAATGTATCATGTACACTGAATCCATGCGAGGACAAGCACCTGGCACTTCTTGAAAATAGAGTAGGAGAAATGGAGTGATTTTGCTCCTCCCAGCTGTCAAGCAGAACCTTCACAACTTGTATTCCATTTTATGGACAAATGTATCATATGCATTGAATCTAAGAAAAAACAAGCACCTGGCACTTTTTTGAAAATGGATTTGGACAGATGGAGTGATTTGGCTCATCTGAACAGAGAGGCAAATTTTGTATAAATAGATCACAAAAAGAAGAGACAAAGGGCTCGACTTTTTGGTAATGAATGTAATAGAGATTTTGCATTCGAGAAGTTAATACAAGCAAATTTGAAGATTCCCGATTCCATCACGACTGTGTTACAAGTTTGTTTTGTTATGTTTTTTGTTTCTTTTCATTTTGCTCTACATAATTGATGTGTATCACTATAATTTAGTACGACCACTACTATAGTGAAGGGATTTTATCTTTCTGTAATTGTTTCTTGTCTTTCCTCTACACCAGCTATCAGCGGGTGTAAGACCAATTTGCATTTACAGAATTTTATATCTAATTATTTCTATGTCAATTATTTCTATGTCAATTTCTTCTTCTGTGTATGTTTGAGTTTTCTACTGATAGGAACCTTATGTTACTCACAGCTAAATGTTTTTCTCTCAATCCACATATTTTACTAAAAAGTAATACAGTTACGAGAAAGGGCCTTCAGTTTGCATTCCTATTTTGTTCTTCATGCAAAAATTTCTCTTTTTGACTGAATTGAAACAACGTTAAAATCTCCTATTAAATCATTTCCATACTGGTACTGTTCCTCAATGACTGTCCCTGCAGCAATTCAACCAAATATTCAACCCGAATTATCTAATCAAATACATGTCGCTTTAAATATTTTTGACACAATCCTTAAAACTGCGAACACCCGGGAGGAATTGGAACGTTCATGGGCAGCCATTGAACAAGATATTACTACCCAGGAACAGTTGGAAGCTAGACAGCGAGAACGTAGAAACCTTCATTAGTTTCCTACATCGAAGGTTAACGTATTCTTTGTATAAATCTTTAACATATTTTCGGATGCCTTGACACTGTACTTTTAAGCCTTAAGTACAGACTCGGGAACAACATCTTTCTGGCACCGTTGCCGGGGAGCGAAGTTACGAACTCTTTTCCCTGGGAAAACGACAAACTATTTCGTTGATAGTGTTACTCTTTGATAGTGAACATAGAGTGCACACAGTTTTAAGGCTTTTTTAAAAAATCTTTCACTTGGCGACTCCACTGAAACACAAACTGGTGTCTGGTAGAAAGCATACCAGACAGAACCCGGGTGGCAAGCTGATTGCGCCTGTTAATAATCCTAAGAAAATTTTAAAAGCGAGAGGCTCATTTGAGGCAACTGCTTTAGTTAATAAACCCAAAAACCCACTTGTAAAGAATAAATGCCCTTCAGAACCTCTTACTTCTTACAACCCTCTTTTTGATACCAAAGATCTGGAAACAGACTACTCAGAATTTAGGAGTGAGCCACATCAAACTTTCCCATCTATAAACAAGGGAAAAGGTCCTTTGGAAAGATCGTTATCATTTGACATACCATCCTTTCTTCATCAGAACTTCGCAGTTTCACCTGATTCAAAAAAGTGTGTTACACCCCCATTTCCTACTCCCAAGTCGATGGTTGGCGTCGGAGGAGGAGGTGGAGGACATCCAAATGTCCCTCCTCCCGGAGTATTTGCAAAAGTAGCAGTGAGATATGCTCCTCTGGTTTTACCCATTCCCCTCCATGATTTACCTGACAACTGCATCAAAAATCTTCCTAAGTTCAATGGGGAGGGAGATCTAACCGCAGCCGAGAATATAAAATTCTTTGACCAGTTCGCAGACATATGCGGTATTGAGCACGAAGATGTCTATTCGAGACTACTTGTCCAAACCTTCGAAGGACACATCCGAACTTGGTTTTGGAGTCTTCTTGCAGCATCTATTCGGACATATAACGCCTTGGAAGACGCTTTCCTCAGACAATGGGGAGAAAAAAAGGATCACTTATACTACCTTACCGAGTTTGGGTCTCTAAAGAAAAAGAACTCAGAAACAGTTATGGAATTTATTTTGAGATTTAACAAACTGTATAATAAAATTCTAGCCGTTGTTAAACCTTCTGAACCCTCAGCCAAAGTAACCTTTGCGGGAGCTTTCGAACCTGATTTTGCATTGATTTTGCGAGAAAGGAGAGGAGCTACCCTAAATAGAATGCAAGACGATGCTATCGAAATAGAATCTAATATGATGGCTTCAGGTAAATTGAAGGCTAAAGTAGAAATAGCCAACCGTGATAATAGACGCTATAGGGAACCAGCAGGTCCTTTCGGGTCAAATAGATACACTGACGACAGAGTGGATGATATGGCCCGAATAATTAAAGATATGTCTAACAAAATCGCTAGGATGGAGTTGGATCAGGCTAAAGCTGATTCTTCTAACAAAAGGGACTTCAGGAGAAACCCAAATCCCCAAAATCAACAGAGGCAAATAAAGAATGAAGATCAAAAAATACAAGCTCCACTAAAAAACAAAAATTTTATAGGAGCAAGTGACCTCCAAGATTTCGGAGATTCAGAAGATGAAGTTGCATGTTTCGGTGATGAGTGTTCACAGCCATTTCTGACTAGGGAAGACTATGAGAAATCCTTAAATACTCCTCAACCGTCTAATGAAGAAGAAGAAGGTGATCATACTAACCTCTGCGTATCTCAACCAGAATTAGAAATGATAGCGACTGATTTTCAACCCAAATACAATCTGAAATCAAAAAATAAGCCCACCTCAACTAACCAACCTAAGAAAATCCTGCCAAGGGATCAATCTCATGAACCTCCTTTGGAAGAGACATTGTTACCCAGCAATAAAGTCAAGATAACAAAGACTCAAGAGTCTGAGGTAAAAAAAACTGAAACCCAAACAAAGGGAACAAGGCCGATAGATAAAGTTACATCTACGACTAAGGTCACGAGTGATAAAGCGATCCAGACAAACAAGTCGGAACAAAAAATCTCGGAAGTCTTAACCAAAGAAATGGACAAGGCCAATACATCTTACAATTTTGAAAATGAATTAAATAAAATTAAGATACCGATTCCTTTGGTAGAATTAGCAAAAAATCCCACTTATCGTAAGCAAATTGCCAAAGTGATGGGCATTTACGAGCCAGAAAGTCATTCCGACGTTATCAACCTAGAACATGACAGACCTAACATCACCTTTGGTCCTCATTTTGAGGGATTCAAAGACAACGTCGCTCCTTTCTATATCACCCTGAATATACATGACCAGTTACTGCATAGCTGCATGTTAGACTCCATGGCTTCACATAATGTTATGCCCAAAACTATAATGGAGAGGCTCGGGCTCCAGATCACTAGACCCTATGGATACCTATACTCATTTGATTCAAGAAAGGGTAAATGTATGGGAATGATAAAAGATCTGGTAGTTACCCTGGCTCGAGTCTCGGTCAAGAGTATCCTGATGGATGTGGTTATTGCAGATATTCCCCCCAAATATGGTATGTTGTTATCCAGATCATGGGGAGCCAAGTTGGGGGGTTCTCTACAATTGGACATGTCATATGCCACAATCCCAATTTTTGGTGGTCAGTTTACCCATTTGTACTGAGAAACAAGATTAGCGTATATTGTCAGTGATCCTCAGAACCCAAATAACTTTCCCATTTACGTTGCGGACGAAGATCTGGGGAATTGCATATTGTCTTTTGATGATGGTTTAGATGGATGTCCAGAAGAACTTGATATGAAGCAAGAAGAGCTTAGCCCCTTGACTAAAGAACTATGCAAAATTGGTATCTGGAAAATGTACTTCGATGGCGCTTCATCTTCGGAAGGAGCTGGTGCTGGCATACTTTTGATAGCACCTGAAGGTAAGTTTACCGTTCCTTTCTCATATCGCTTGTAGTGGGACATATATTACACCAACAACGTATGCGAGTATGAAGCATTAATCTTAGGTTTAGAGGCTGCAAAGAAGATAAACATAAAAAACTTGGAGGTTTACAGTGATGCTGAATTGATAATAAAACAAGTAAACCGACAATACTTAGCCAAACATCCCAGATTGAGAACATACAGAAATTGCGCCTGGGATTTAATGGAGAATTTTTTCTCATCTATAAAAGTCCATTTTATTCCTTGCATAGAGAATATACATGCTGACGCATTGGCTAAGGCAGCCTTGACCTTTTCCCCTCCCACGAATGTTAAACTGAAAGATCATATTGAAATCAGATATAAACCCTCTATACCAGACAATGTCTGACACTGGCAAGTTTTTGAAGATGACGAACAAATTCAGAAATTTCTTATAGCAATAGGCGAGTTCTCTGAAACCCATCCAGATCAAGAAAACCAAAACGACCTGATGTGGATTATGCAAGAAGATGAAGATCTTGAAACCTTCCGAGAAAAAATAGCGGATCATCGCATGTTGGTCCTCAAAAATAACCAAATCCCGAACGGCTTAATTCCTTTGGAAAGACTCTTCGATCAGAACGACATACCTGTGAAATCCACTTTGCAGCCATAACCAGAAGAAGTGGAGGATTGCAACATAGGAACTGAAAAAGATTCCAAGATAGTAAAGATATCTAAATTCCTCCCTCCTAAGGTAAAAGACCAGTATAGAGACTTACTCAGACAGTATAGAGATGTTTTCGCCTAGTCCTATGACGAGCTACGAACGTATGATACTTATATAATTGAGCACAAGATACCTTTGAAGCCCGGAGTCAAGCCTTTTAGGTAGAAGCTCAGGAAGTTTAACCCCATTTTGTTGCCTATTATTGAAAAGGAAGTTAAGAATCTCTTAGATGCGAAAATAATTGTACCTCTAAGATACTCAGACTGGGTAGCAAATTTGGTCCCTGTCAGAAAAAAGAACGGAGAAATCAGACTGTGTGTAGATTTCTAGAACCTGAACAGGTCCTCTCTTAAAGATAATTATCCACTTCCTAAAATGGATCACGTCCTGGAAAGGGTAGTTGGAGAAAATCGGATGTCTATGATAGATGGGTTCTCTGGGTACAACCAAATCGCCATGAACGAGCAAGACAGAGAAAAAACCGCTTTCACCACACCATGGGGTACATTCATGTACGATAAAATTCCTTTTGGTTTAATGAATGCAGGGGCTACCTTCCAGCGTGCCATGGATATCGCTTTCGTTGGGGAAAGAGATAAGTTCATAGTAATCTACCTTGATGATTTGACGGTTTTTTCTAAAACCAATGAAGAACATTTGATCCATTTAAAACAAACTTTCGAAAAATGCCGCAGGTATGGTCTGTCTTTGAACCCAAATAAATCACATTTCGCTATGTAGGAAGGTAAGCTTCTGGGGCATATTGTATTTAAATATGGGATCAAGATTGATCCTAAGAGGGTTGAAGCGATACAAACTATCAGTATTCCTAGAAACGTTAAATAAATTCAATATTTCTTAGGTACAATAAATTTTTTATGAAGGTTTATACCAAATTTCGCTGAAATTGTCAAATTGATCACAGGAATGCTGAAGAAAGATAGCAGAGTAAATTGGACGACCGAGGCTAAAGCGTCGTTCGAGCATATTAAAAAAGTCATCAACGAGGCACCTGTGTTAACAAGCCCAGATTACTTGAAAGATTTCCTCATCTTCTCATTCGCTTCTCAGCATACTATCGCCACGGTGTTGCTACAAAAAGATGATGAAGGATTTGAATGCCCGATCATGTTTTTTAGCAAGATCCTTATAGACGCCGAGCTAAAATATGATATAATAGAAAAACAGGCATACGCAATGGTGAAAGTGCTAAAATCATTCATAACTTACGTTCTGCTTTCAAAAATTATCGTGTACGTACTAACCAGCGCTATGAAGGATATATTGGTACAGCCGGATAGTGATGGAAAATGAGGGCGTTGGCTCGCTAAAATACAAGAATTTGATCTGGAAATCAAGCCAACTAAATTGATAAAAGGAAAGGGTCTGGCCAAACTCTTGGCTGAGTCAAACCTTAGAGCTCTTGACATCAATTGCCTACAAGGGGAAGATGTAGACACACGTTTGGAAGAGCCGGATGACCAAACATATCCAAGCAGATTTGAAGAAAAATTCATATCGTCAGGCTGGTATAAAGATATAGTCTTCTACTTGTTAAACCTAAAATGTCCATATGGACTAACACCAGCGAAATACAGAACTTTAAAACTCCATGCTGTAAAATATTGCATCTCCGAAAATCAACTATACTGGAAGGATCCACTCGGGTTTTTACTAGTCTATCTAGTTGAGTCAGAAACTCCGCGAGTTATATAAGAGTTTCATGAAGGAATCTACGGGGGACACCATGCATGGAGAGACACAGCCTACAAGATCCTTAGGGCTGGATACTATTGGCCGAAACTATTTTTGGACATTAATGCTAAAGTACATGCCTGTTACTCGTGTCAAATATTCGCTGGTAAGCAAAAACTCCCTACACTACCACTCGTTCCAGTCAAAACTGAAGCCCCATTTCAACAATGGGGATTAGACTTCATAGGAGAAATTAATCCCCATTCCAGTGCTCCGCATAAGTGGATCTTAATGGCCACAGATTATTTTACCAAGTGGGTGGAAGCAATTCCAACCAAAAGAGCAACAGACTCGGTGGTGATAGATTTCTTGGAAGATAACATCTTATCAAGGTTCGGGTGTCCCTGAAAGATTGTTACCGACAATGCCCAGGCCTTCAAGTCCATGGCTATGATTGACTTCTGCCAGAAGTACAGTATCGTTCTCGACAATTCCACTGCATATTACCCTCAGGGAAATGGGCTGGCTGAATCATCAAATAAGAGCATGGTAAACGTAATAAAAAAGGTACTGAACAAAAACAAGAAGTCCTGGCATGTACATTTGAATTACGCATTGTGGGAAACCGCATTAGCACTAAAAGGTCTATCAGTATTTTGCTGTTTCAGATGGTATATGGGACCGAGGCGGTTCTGCCTATAAACTTAGCATTGCCAGTGATGAAATTATGGCAGGATCAAAACAAAGAGCCCAATCATGTAACCAGAAGAATTAACCAACTGATTGAGGTTCAACAGCTGAGAGTGGAGGTTGAAAAGAAAATGCAGAAATACCAGGACGATATGAAAGCATTGTTCGACATCAAGGCAGAACGGAGAATTCCTCCCAGGTGATTTAGTGTTAAGATGGAATGAAAGAAGGGAAGAAGCCGCGAAACATGGAAAATTTGACCACCTTTGGTATGGACCATTCAGGGTCTCGGCTCCAGAAGGAAAAAATTCTTTTCTTCTGGAAAATATTGATGGAGAAGTTCTCAGCGCCCCTGTCAACGGGCAATATCTAAAGCACTACATGACATGACAGTCGTCGAATGAAAAAGGAAACAAAATAAAATAAAAAATAAGAAATTGTATATATATATTTATAAATAAATAAATTTTATTATGAGTTTTTGTACATATTTATGTTTTTGCTCGAGCATTTATTTTTTAATTTTTGGTTTTCCTTCCTAAATTCTCAACGCATTTTAAATCAAATTTGTGTTTGTTTTTGCAGGATTCCAGCTGCAGATGAAACTAGCGGAAGAAATAAGGTGCAGATCGGTGTGGGAAATAGGACGACATAAAATAGGTGATACATAAGATAATTCATAGCCAACAAAGAAATTGAAAAGAAAAGACAGAGGTGAGTATTCTTAATACTCAGATCATGAAAGGTTGTTTTAGCATCTAAGGTAATATTGTTTAAATTGCAATATAAAAGTTAGGTAACAGGATTATTGTTGACTTCATAATTCTCAAACCAAATAATTTGAAAGAATATATTAAAATCCAAAAGCAGTCAGTCATAATTTTTGTTCCCAAATGCATTCGAAAACTAGTCCAGAACTGTTGTGACCGTTTTTATATCAAACCATTGAATTCCTGCCTTATTTTCTGTCTATATTTGGGCTTAACTTTTAGTAAGTCACTATCTCCCCAAGCCTTTGGGAAGGGATAAAGGTTTTTCGTTTCAAACCTCAGGGATTCTGAACCAGATCTTAATAGAAAGTTGGTCTTCAAAACTACTTGATCTTTTGCTAAGCTAAGGAACGTTTATAGCAATCCTTACTTTCCTAGGTTTTTTCAACAGCGTCGAAAAAAATCAAAGCTTGCTTGAACTGGATGTCCCTTAAAATTTCAATATTTTCCCCTGTATCCCTAAGAATGAAAGGTATTGTGACGGTCAAAAGAAGGTTGATACCGAGTAATCAAAATAAGTTGACAGGCCTCTGATAAAATATATTACACAGATCTCAGCCCTGATATAAACTGATTGCTCCCATCTTCGTGTTTTGAAAAGTAAATACTAAGACAGGTGGTGAAAGAAAATTCAGAAATGATTTCCCCCACCTAGTCCATTAAGATGATGAAAGGAAATTCAGAAATGATTGCCCTCGTCTTAGCGTTTAAACGCATAAATATCTTCCGAAGTGGTGAAAAGAAATTTAGTGGAAAGGGGTCAGACAACTTCACCGGGGTACTGCACAGGCTCGCTGGCAATGAAGCAATGTCTGAGGGATCTGTAAGGCTGTTATACATAAACATCAATCTACTCTGGTAATCAACACTTTCTGAAAACCTGATCATTTCCCCAAATTCCGACGGGACTTCCCTATTTTAGATTATATAATATCATTCTTTTGATGCAAGCTGAGAATCACAAGACTTGTTGAATACCCTAGGACCGTTACGACTTTCTTGAAGCGTTCCCCAAACTTATTAGTGAGAAAGGGAAAATTGCGAAGGTGACTTCAGCTGTGTTTGGAAAGAGTATCTGAGTTCGAAAAGGTTTCTGGGTTACCAAACGAAAGTTTTTTCCCCCTTTTTATCTTTTTTCCTTCGATTTTTTCTTGATTTTAGCCTATGACTCCATTTACCCAATTTTGGCACCTGGTCTACTGTTCTTCCCGCCTCACAAGGAAGCGGGATCCCTAGTTGTAGCCTATGTTGGAGCCGCCCCTGTTTTTTCACCTCGCGCAATTTTCAATGTTTGATACTTGAGATCTAAACTTTTTTTTCTTTTCTTTTCAAAATCATAAAACTCTCAAATCTTGTCGCATGAATAGAAATGCTTTTTCACTTTCAAAAAAGATCCATTTTTCGCAAGTATGTTTGCTCTTTTGTTTTATTTCGGGATATCGCGAGTCGGACACTTTAATTTTTGAATTCACAAGTCCCGAGTCGTGAAACTACGAACTCGTTTTTCAATCTTTCACCCAAGGCATTGACTATGGTAAAACCTTTAACCCTTGATTAGACATCGTCGGGATTTCATGCCACAGCATTCGCCGAACACAAGTTTTTGTTCTTACAGCCCTGAAAGTCGAGGGTGCGATAACTTTTGTGATAACCTTGGTCAAGGACCAAAGGTAAAAAACTAACCATGGTTAAATTTGGTTCTCGGCACTTCGTCACTCAGCACTTTCTTTCATCGAGTTAAGGTGTCCAAAAATCCGATTCACGAAGTTGCGACATAATTATGGCAAGATTAATTAGTCGCCTAATCTAAGATTTCCTTCTCTTAATTCGAGCCTTAATTATCACCACATCGCGATATCGAAACTCGGCATATCATTCTCCCAAAAGTTTGTCTTCGAATTCCCGAGTCGCGATATGGCGAGTAAATTAATTATATAATTAAGGATGCACCAATTCACGATTACCATTGATTACGTTAAAATCGACACTCGCGGTCTCACGAGTTAAAGAGTCAAAATGTGAAAAGGAAATTCACGATACAGCAAAAGACAAGAAAATTCTTTAAGTCGTTAAGATTTGAAATTCTAGAGAAATGAAATTAAGCGAGATACATCCCACACATTGAGGTTGGCACACTTCACGAGGGATTTACTTGCTCTCCATAACCCGATTTCCTGTCAAGCCGCCAAACATTGATGACATTAATGGATAATTAGGGTAAATCCACGAATAAATAAGATCGGATTTATACATTAAATTTGGTTTTATTTCCGATTTGACAGACTTATTTCAAAAGGTACAAAGTTTTCAAATATATACGAGAGTTTCATTCTTTTTAAACATTTCTCATAAGCGCACAGAGCTCACCTTTCTCCGAGGGAACTCATTTCCGTATGTATACAGAGGTCTATTGCAGAAGAGTGAAAAAGCAAGCATCATCCATGGCTCCAAGGAGAGCAGTGAAAGCGAATGTCGAGGTTGCAGCGCAGGGTCCAGACAACGTCTCAGATACTTCGCCTCGGACTGGCAGCTCAATACCCACCTAGTCGTTTATTTCAGACATTATGCAATCCGAGTTGGTAAACTATTTAGACTCAGATGATGATGACAATGATATTGTAAAGGACGACCTGAACACTAAGTACAAGACGATTGTTCAGTCAGGAATGCACCTGGTTGCAACCAGACCTCGGTTGCTCCCATACTACGACATGATCCGATGGGCATTGGATCATGTCGACCTACCCACCAGAACTATTCTAAATGACCAAGGGACCAGGGTTGGGACTTTCAGACCAGAGCATATCCAATCTATGTATAAGCTACCAATGACTTCTAAATACACATATGGCAAAGAATTTCTGGAGGAATTCAAAAAGAAGGAGTGTGAAGAATATGATAAAACCATGCCTGGTTTGATAAAAGATTGGGTTTCTCACTCCGCGACATTCAGAGCGAATGACAAGGGCGTGTATTAAATTTCTTCGCTAGAGCCATAGTATATGTATGTGGCGATGATGACATGCCGACTTTTCGGATGGGAGGATACCGTGCATTTTTACATGCAGTGGGTACCACTCATCTTTCGGGTAGCAGAAGATTGCTCATTTAATTGGGCGAAGATGCTCTCCGACAGTGTGTTCAACAGGGTCACAGAGTACAGAGAGAAAAAAGTAGTCGGGAGACCATCCGGATTCTTCATGTCCGCGTATATCATGGACCCAATACGCTCCATGACACCTTTTCCTTTGATGAATTGGGCTTGGATTCCAACCCAAGAAAAAACTGTGCATGAGTACCACGACAAGTTGTGGGAAAATAATGCAAATAAGTTTATTTATGAGATTTTCAACTGGGTGATGGTGCCCCTGCACATCGCCATTTTTGGTCTTTCTCCACCCCGCATATTGGATAACATTGCTGCGAATCTGAGAAGTATCGCGGATTGGTACGTAGAAGAAGAATTCTCCTATTTTAGAGTTTTTGGAGCTGTTGTTCCTCCTATGGCGCTACCACTGTTCATCCCCGACAAGCTGGCCTGTCGTGAGATTGCTCGACAAACAATGATTGGCGGAGTCAGTAAAGAGCTCAAAGCGTCATCGAAGAAGGTATGGTCGTCTTTCCTTGTTCGGCTAAATTCTTATTCCTTGTTGGATTTTGGACATGCTAAGGCTGAGGCTGCAACCTTAGAAGACTTGAGTTTGGCCTATATTGAGTACAAAAAGCATGATCCTCAGAGAATTGTAAGCACCCATTTGGGAAATTGTGGATTAAAGAGGTTTGAACAGGAGTGTTCACCCTCGGATGATGTTTTCCGAGGGGCAAGGTCCTATGCGGAAGTGCAATTTCGAATCAGATCTCTAGCACCTGAAGACAGGGCCTCTGTTTTAAAATTTCAGGAGCATAGAAAAATTTGTCTCCCCGTCATGCTAGGAGGTTTGGGCCTTTCCAAGGATAAATAGAAGGAAGCTGAAAGCTCTGAGGGACAAACTTCTAACCCCGATAAACGTCAGGAAGGAGAAAAGGAGAAGAATCCCAAATAGGAGAAGAGTCCCGAGCAGGAGAAGAATCCCGAACAGGAGAAGAGTCTTGAGTAGGAGGAGAATCCTGAAACAGAAAAAGAGACTATTGACCCTCCCAAGGAGCATAGTCCAGAAGCGGAAGTAAAAAACATAGACCCGCCAGAAACTCAGAATTCGGAGGTAGGGACAGAGACAAAGACCTCTAATCCTCCAAAGGAGCAAGGCTCACTCGACACACCAGGAAAGGTGGCGAGGCAGGTCGGGGAACCAATCACTTCTGTCACCCCTTTGCAGTCAACGCAGGGAAATATACAGGAAGGATGGATTTTGCGCGAAGAACTAAGGCCTGTCAGAGAAGAAGAACTTCCTCCCAATGAGTTCTTCTTCGACAAAAAGAGAAAGGTAGTTGTGAAAAGGGAGTTCTCCCAGGAGGAAGGATCAACTGTCAAAAGGTTCAAAGTGATGACCGATGGGATGAACAAAAGGAAAGATGAATTTGCCACAGAGATTGCAGGAACACTAGGAGCGTATGCGACGACAAATCAATTCTCGGTCTCAATGTTAAAGAATCAGCTCAAAGCGAAGAATCGCCTGATCAAGACTCTTGAAGACAGAGTGGCTTCGACAGCAGAAAGCGCTAGGAGTCAAGCGAGTGGAGAAATAGAGCTGGCCCGATTGGCCGATAAGAAAGAAATTGAAGTCCTCAAAACCAAACTGGAACAAGCAAATTCAGTGATCCGAGATGGTCGGGTACAATCAGGTCAGCAGAGGGATATGATCACACAGCTGCAGGCTCAATTAGAGGTCGCAGAAAGCAAGGTGATTGACATCGAGATTATTAGATCCCGAGCAATCGATATTTGGAGTAGGATATCCTCTTCTCAACAGAGTCTACTAAACAAAGTAGGAGAGATTCGAGAAGACTGCTTGTTAATGCATCGAATCTCTGAGAATCTGATTGACAAGAAAGAAACACAGAAGCTGCTCGGATCGCTTTCCAAGAAGCAGTGATCGCTACCAACAATAGGTTTTCAGTAGGATCTCTCGGGCTCACCATTGCCGAACAAACTAGGGGTAATATCTTGTTAAAGAATTGGGAACATGATATTACTTTAAGCAAGGAGCAAGCTCAAAAAGTGACAAATTCATTAGAAGAAGCCTGCAATACCATAAATGGTGAGTTGTTAGGGATGGAGATTGGAGGTGACACGGAGGCGCTAAGACAGATGAATATAGATCAGATTTCTCTCGACATAAAGGAGAAGAATGAGAGAAATTCAGTGGAAATCTCTAAGATGGACAGGGTAGACCCGACTCAAATCGACAAACATTTGATTCAACCTAGCACACAACTCGGTGCCCTTGAACTCGTCGATGTACAAATAGATGATAAAATTCCACAGTTAGCCCGAGAGTGCTATTTTTCCGAAGCCAGTTGTCAATCCGAGCCTTCACAGCTTGTATCCCAGTTTGTGGACAAATATATCATGTACACTGAATCCATGCGAGGACAAGCACCTGGCACTTCTTGAAAATAGAGTAGGAGAAATGGAGTGATTTCACTCCTCCCAACTGTCAAGCAGAACCTTCACAACTTGTATTCCATTTTATGGACAAATGTATCATATGCATTGAATCTAAGCAAAAACAAGCACCTGGCACTTTTTTGAAAATGGATTTGGACAGATGGAGTGATTTGGCTCATTTGAACCGAGAGGCAAATTTTGTATAAATAGATCACAAAAAGAAGAGACAAAGGGCTGGACATTTTGGTAATGATGTTGGATCATGTTGTCATTGATGCCAATGGTTTGATTGATTGATGTCAAGTGATTGATTGATGTCAAAGGATTGATTGATTGATGATTGATGT
>JASDQU011029519.1:6465-16933 GCA_032191745.1 Picea mariana
ACCTCCCTGTGAGGTTTCAAGAACCATAGAATCAATGCCTTTCCTAAAAAAGAAAATTAAAAACTATCTGCTAGTGCTTCCATTGGGCATGGATTTATTCTGCAAAAATAAAAACTAAGACTAACATTACAATGTCTAGGCTTCACAGCCTTAGACAAAATAGAGTTTTAAAAATCGCCCGTTTACCGGGCCACCAAACATTTCTTCACCTCCCAGATTCTGCAGCATGAAAGTGTTGTTACTCTGTACTTGGGTTATCATGAAAGGACCGGTCCACAAAGAATCGAACTTGTTATGCTTGCCTTTATCCTATCTAAGAGCATCCCACTTTAGAACCCAGTCACCAATCTAAAAATTGTCCACCTTCGCCTTTCTGTCAAAGTATTTTTTATCTTCTTTTGATGAGCCTCTGATCTGTCCACTAATTGTTCGCGAGCTTGCTGCAGTTCCACCAAATCAAGCATTCTTCTTACCATATCATTTGACTCAGTTTGTTCTTCCTGAAAGAATCTAGCCACTGATAAAACTAATTGGACAGGAAAAATAGCATCAGTCCCATAGACCAATTTGAATGGAGAGGTTCCTATGGACTTTTTGATAGTTACTCTGTCTACCCACAGAGCAAATTTCAGTTTAGAATCCCAATTCTTTTTGTTTTCCTCTAACAGTTTCTAATGATTTTGATTAAGCTCTTATTGGATGATTCAGCCAAGCCATTACCTTGAGGGTAGTAGGGGGTCGAATGTACCAACTGGATGCCTATTGATTTACACATGTCTACTAATGCCTCTACTTTGAACGTTGTTGCATTATCTGTTACCAGCCTTTTGGGACAACCAAATCTGCTAAAAATATTTTCATAAAGAAACTTCATGACTACCTGGTGAGTGTCATTCCGAGTGGGAATCGCCTCTATCCACTTTGTAAAATAATCTATGGCTACTAAGATCCACTTATGCTGACCACTAGACGAAGGATTTATCTCACCTATAAAATCTAAACCCCACTGCTGAAAAGGGCCATTCACCACTATAGGTCTCAAGGGTAAAGATTTTAGCTGTTGTTTTCCCGTAAATCTTTGACATTTTTCACAAGCTTTGATGAAGGCACACACATATGAGAAAAGGAAAGGCCAATAGTATTCAGCCCTTAGGATTTTATGAACAGTGGTCTTCCAGTAATGATGACCTCCACAAACACTTGAATGAAACTGATGTGTAACTTCAACTCACTCTTCTTTGTCTAAACATCTGAGAAGCAAACTAGTAGGGTCTTTCCAATATAACAGATTATTGTAAATGCAAAATTTGATGGCTCTGAGCTTAAGGGCTCGAGCTTGAGTCATACTGAGTTCAGGAGGAACTTCTAGCTTTTGCAAAAAATGTATAATACCTGAATACCATTCACAAGAAGACAAGTGCTCTGCCACTTGTTGATTTCTATGCTGTCCATCTGCCACCAAATCCGTCTGCAAATTTACTGAATTTTCTCCCATGAAATTTATGTCCAGCAGCTCATGATTTTCCTCCGTTAAGAGCTTAGCAAGGCCCTGGCCTTTCACCAATTTGGTGGGCTTTACTTCAATGTTGAACTCAATCAACTTTACAATCCATCTAGCTCTCTTTCCGTCAATATCAGGCTGAGTCAAAACATCTTTCACGGAGGGTGAAGGGACATATGCAATGACCTTTGAGTGGAGAATATAAATTCTAAAGGATTTTAAATATTTTATGAGAGCATAGGCTTGTTTCTCAATAGGATCATACCTTAGTTCAGCGTCTCTGAGTGTTTTGCTGAAGAAAGCAACGGGATGATCCAAATTGTCATCATCTTTCTGTAGCAGGACTGTTGCCACTATGTCGTAAGAAGCAAAGGAAAAAACATAGAAAATATTACTGTAATCTGGATTGATCAGAGTCGGGGATTCCATGATAGCTTGCTTGATATCCTGAAATGAATTCCTTGTGTTGTCTGTCCATTTTATCTCAGACCCCTTTTTCAACATACATGTTATGTGTTTTACTAACTCAGCAAAATTTGGCACAAATCTTCTAACAAAATTGATCTTACCGAGCAGCGATTGAATATCCTTTTTTGACCTTGGCAAGGACAGCCTTTGAATTGCTTCCACCCGAGCTGGATCAATCTTTACACCTTCTGCTGAGACGATGTGGCCTAAGAGATTACCTTTCCTGAGAGCAAACTCAGACTTTTTGGGATTTAATGAGATTCCGAACTGCCTGCATTTCAAGAACACTCTTTTTAAATTCTTTAGATGCTCCTCATGAATGTTGGAATACACTGTGATGTCATCAAGATATATGAGGACAAACTTGTCTTTTTCTCCCATAAAATCTATGTCCATGGCCCTTTGGAATGTGGCCCCGGCATTCATTAATCCGAATGGCATCTTGGCGTACATAAAGGTACCCCAAGGAGTAATAAATGCAGTCTTCTCTTGGTCATCAGGATGGACAGAAATTTGATTATAGCTGGAAAAACCATCTAGGAAAGACATGACATTAGCCCCTGAAATCCTTTGCAGCAAATGTTCCATTTTAGGTAGGGGATAGTTGTCTTTCTTAGAGCATCTGTTTAGGTTTCTAAAGTCCACACATAATCTGACCTCACCATTTTTCTTTCTTACTATCACTAGATTTGCAATCCATTTGGAGTATCTCAAAGGGATTATGATCTTGGCATCGAGAAGCTTTTTAATTTCTCTTTCAATCACAAGCAGAAGAAGAGGACTGATAGGTCTAAGCTTTTGTTTGAAAGGGATGGTGTCTTTCTCAAGAGGGATCTTGTGTTGAATGATATCAGGGTCATAAGTCTTTAGATCACTATATTTCCAAGCAAAAACATCAGAAAATTCTTTCAAAACGCTGCAATATTCGGACTTCTGATCAGCAGTCAATTCAGAAGACAGATTTATGAATTTTGGCTAGCTTTCACCCCCTATGTTGTACTCGTGAACAATAGGATCTTTCTCCATTTTATCTGGCTTGTAGGGAACGTCATTGTGATCGAAAAGCTTTTCGAAAGGTACCAAACCTCGGGGTATATAATTGTTAGGTAGCTGAACAATATCATGCTAACCCAATCTTTGTTTTAGCTTGGGCTTCTGGGATTCTTCTACATTTAGATTCTGCTAGTCAACATGTATATCATAAAATTCATCTACCACTTGAAGAAATCTATTAAGTTCATCATCATCCTCAAAAACTTTCCAGTATTTAATATTGTCGGGCAAAGATGGTCTATATTTGAGTTGGATTTCATAACTGAGCCTAGGGGGCATAGGAGGAATAAACATGCTGGCTGAAACAGCAAGGGAATCGGCAAGCTGATTCATATCCCTAGGTATATAAGAAATTTCAAAAATAGAAAAAGAATCTCGCACTTTCCATACCTCATCCTTGTAGGCTTTCAATCTGACATGCTTTTCTTGGAAGGTACTGTTTACCTGTTGTATAATGAGATCCGCATCTCCAAATACCTTTAAACCTGTTATCCCCATCTCCTTAGCTGAATTTAATCCCAACAGCAAGGCCTCATATTCTGCTATGTTGTTAGTAGTTCTGAAATCGAGCTTGAAAGACAAAGATATAGTCTCCTTTGAAGGAGAAATCAAAACTACCCCTGCACCTGCTGAATCTTTAGTACTGGCCCCATCAAAATACATGGTCCAGACTGAAACGTTCTTATCATCAGTTTGTTGTTCGATAGGCTTCACAAGCTGCATAGGAGTTGATTGAGAATCATCTATTTGAATAATGCACAAGCCAAAATCTGTATCCACGGCATAAATAGGATGATTTACAGAATTTTTTGCATCGTTAATGATGTAGGCAAGTTGATTCTCTCTGTAAATTCTTTTCATCTCTCCCCCAAACACCGGAATCGCAGCATATGAAAGATCCATCTGCAAGGTACCTCCTAACCTTTTTCCCCATGGACGAGACAAGAGGAGCCCGAACTTAGGTGGGATATCAGCAACCACCACATCCATTACCATGCTTCTCATTGGCAATTGGGCAAGGTTTATAACAAGGTCTTTTATGAGGCCAAGGCATCTGACTTTCCTAGAATCAAAAGAGAAGAGATCACGATATGGTTTGGTGACCTCAAGACCAAGCTCATCCATCACTGCTTTGGGCATAAGATTATGTGACGCCCCAGAATCAAGAAAGCAATTGTGGAGGATCTTATCATGGACATTTAGGGATATGTAGAATGGTGGACAAGAATCATCTCAGTCTTCTATCATAGGCCCTATAGTTATTGTTGGCTTGTCATCTTGTAGGTTAACAAAATCAGCAGATGAAGAGGTCTTTGGCTCAAGGGACTTAGATGGCTGATTTAAAGATTTCATTCTTCATGAGTTCAGTTAAAGGCATAGGTATCTTTACTTTCTGAATTTCTGATTCAAAATTAAAAGAGAAAGTTGATTTATCAAAATCTTTTACCTCATTGGAAGGAGCTTTGAGACTGAATTGCTCCTTGGCTAGGGGTTGTGTTTTCTTCTGCTGTTTTTTTGTAGGAGAGGAGGTCTATTTTACATGAGCGGCAGGCTGCTTGGCAGCAACTTCTTTACTCTTCACGGGAGCAGCGACTTCTTTGTTCTTCACAGGAGCAGCGAGCAATGGTTTCGGGACAACACTCTTGGATCTTAAGTTATAACCTTTCTGATCATCTCTCAAGTAGACAAATTCTTCGATACTTGCCTCATGAATTTGTTGGTCCATCAGGGCTTCTTCATAGTCTACTTGTGTCAAAAAGGATGAATCATTTTCATCACCAAAACAGTTTATTTCATCTGCTTCTTCGACTTCATCATGAGATGGTTGTTGTTCTTCATCTAATATTGCATTTTGAAAAGGTGGTCTGATTCTCTGATCATCAGCTGCATTCCTATCTCTCTAAAGCATCTGGACTTGTGGATTGTTCCTTCTATAAGGGAAAGCATTTGGATTTCTCGGGGCAAAAGTATTTGGCTCTTTTGTCCTTGCTGGTTGCTGATTCTGGACCTTCAATTTTGACATTTCAGATGTCAAATTGTCCAACATCTTTGCCATCTTTTCCATTTTACTATTAGAAGAAGAAGAGGGCTCAACAGCAGACTTCTTTCTCTCGACCTTTCCTTTGAGCTTCTGAGATGTTGTAATGTTTGATTCAACCTTGAGGGCAACATCTTGCATTAAAGCAACTGTGGCTGATTGTCTTTCTTTGAGGATTAGACAAAAATCTAGATCAAAGGCAGCAGAGAATGTGATATTTGCCGATGCATCACTTGGTTTAATCTCTGCAGGGATCTTTCCAAACATTCTATTAAACCTTTTGATGAAGTCTGAGACCGACTCTTCATCTTCTCTCCTTAAATTTCCAAACTCGGAAATGTAGTATAACAGATCTCTTCTTTCTCCCCAGTGTTTTAAGAATACCTCATCTAATGGTTCAATACCTGTGACTGAATTTGCCGATAGCTCTTTGAACCACTTTCGGGCTTGGCCATCCAAACTTTGAACAAAAACTCTGGTCCACACATCTTCTTTTGAAATGTTAATATTTTCAGCATAAGCATAAAAAGATTCAATATGTTCCTCGGCAGTATAATCTCCCGCTCCAGCAAACTTAGGCATATATTTATGATAATCTCCAGTTGGAATAGCAGATAAAGGATTTGGCAATACAAGTGGGGCATACCTATTTGCCAAAATCTGTTCCATCTTGGTTAAAGGGGCAGCCATGGCAGTCTTGGGGGTTGATACAGAAGAAGAACTTGTAGGAGATGAAGGTGGAGACGGGATGACTGAGTTAAAATAAAATGGTTATCTCACTTCACCTTGAGCAGAATTTTCAGAAATGGGTGAAAAATAAGAGGCTTTATAAAACTGACCGAGCAACAAGGATAAATTTTCTTCTCCCTTAGAGGACAGATCATATAAAATATCTTCAAGAACAGGCAGATTAGTGTGAGTGTATAGAACACCTTCTGTAGGTTTGGTGGGTGATGAATTCAAAGAAGATGAAGAAGAGGTTTCCTTTTGTTGAGAGGACCCTGTAATTATCTCTTTAGGATGGGATGAAACATCAACCTCAAGAACAAATTTAGTAATATTAGAAGAAAGTGAAGGTTCTCCTACCTTCAATATTTGAGATAAAATTTCAATTTCCTGAGAACTATGAATTTCAGCAGCAGGAGATTCAACTAGAGGCCTTTTAGATATGAAAGAAGGAGTGTCGGTTTGAATACCTGAATCTACTGTCTTTGCATATCCGAAAGCCTGTCTTTGCAAAGATTTACCCTTACTGATGATCTTTTCAGGGTCAAGAACTGGTGTTGTCAGTGGGCCTTCTTGGTTCGCCCTGGTGTGAGCTCTTTTTGGAGCCACTTCGTTTCAATGGAGTCGCCAGATAGAAAATTACAACCCAAATGATGTCCAGACTTTGTCTATGATCAAAGTTGGAGCTATGTCGTATCCCAAGGAAGCTGAGCTTCGATCTCCTCTCTCTGGCAAAGGCGCCAATTTGTTATCACTCCAGGAAACTCTTCTAGGCTGTAAGTCAGAGATGCCTGGTAACTTAATCTTTTGGTAACTATTTTCTCAATAAAAAGTGCGGGTTTGGATCAAGTCAGAGGACTGAATCATTTCTCACTCAAATCATGCATAAACACATTTAGATGGACAAGGCTTTCAACCACAAATGTTCAGAGAGTTTACAAATAAAGGGATGAATGAAGAAATAACTATTATATCAGCAGAATCACATATGAAGCATATATGAATGGCCAATTACAATAACCATGGGAATACTTGCAAATTTTAACTTATGAATGTAGTGATAAGATGACAGTTATCGGGCATGAACAAGCATAACAGCATGAATACAATATCCAGGTGCAAGTACAGAATAGATAAGAAGATGAAATCTGAACAAGTTATGGCAAAAGAAGCTTGCTTTACTCAATATGAAAATGAGAAGTGTGAGTACATAATATAAAAAAGTATCCAAAGTTGAACCCTTGGTTCCTATTCTACCTTTAGCTTTATAGCTTTACAATGCAGTTTTGAGATCCTGAAAACATGGATCAAATATGCTAAAGATAGTAAATCAAAATTTAGTTGCAAAATATCTGGAATGATCCCCAAAAATGAGGTCAATCCCAGATTTCATGGTCTTCCTCTCTTGTTGAGTGATGGTGCAGTGCAAGATAGCCTTCCAAGGCTGAATGATGACTCTCCAAGAGATACAAATTCGAATATGTTGATGTGAGTAAGTGTCCTGATTTTTTGTCTTTGTCAAAGATACCAAAAACCTTTGAAACACTTCCTCTTTCCATAATCTATCAAAAATAGCTATTGGATTTGTCTTGACAATTCATCAAATGTTCATTCGAAGAGGTTTCAAACCTTTCCAGCTCAAAAAACTTCGATCTGTGTAAAAACTTGATCATTCTAGAAAAGACAGGCTTTCGGTGGTTAACTTAGAAATCCCCTGAGCGAATTATCTACCGAAAGCCCTGTTTTCAGTGGTTAATGAACAGTCGTCATGTTCGCCTAAACCACTGAAACTTCAGCTTTGAGAAAACTTCAAAATTTGCAAAAATGCTTACCTTGGATCCCTTTTTGATGTTCAAGGTTTCTTGGATGAGGCAGCCCTTGTTCATGCATATCTGCGAACCTCTATTGGCTGTGTGGAAGGCTATGGTGTGTCTACCATGGTTGTAGCTAAGTTAGCCAGAGTTTCCAATCCAATTTTCTCATGTGCTGGTGATTGAAACTCTTTTAACTTCAACCTCAGAATTCTAAGCTGTCTATACAGCTTCATGTTTTCCCTGATCAATACCCTGTTCCTGTCTTTAATCTTGTCATGCTTCTCTTTGAGGGTTTGGTTTATTTTGAAAAGCTCTGCATTTCTATCGGTTAGGTCTATATTAGCTTTTTTAATCACCCTTTCCAGGACTTCCATTTCATAGACCTGTTGCAGGAGTTTGTTGATTTTCTGTGATCTAGTTGTTTTAGGCTTACTTGAAGAGGCTTCTGCCACTGGTGGACTGTGTGCCTCTGGAGGAGTTGGTGAAGGTAATTTGGAACAATAGTCTGCACCTTGTTCAGTCTGTACATTACCCTGTGTCTCTGCCAATTCTTGTTCTGGTTCTGAATCACTGTAAGGTAGGTTTAAAGGGTTATTTCCTGTAGCAGGGTCCTTGGACTACTCACCTTCAAACTGCAGTTTTCTTTTGATTCTTTTCTTCTTGACAGAGGATAATTCTATGGGATCTCTTGGTGGTGAGATACCTTTCCTTTTCCTATGACTGCTTTTGGGAGTAATAGTCTTCTTAGTGGCAGCCTTTTTACCCTTCTCTTGTTGTTGACAATCAGTCTGGAATTCATTCCAGAAGAGGAAATAGTTCCAATCTATCTGCCTTTTCTTCAATGACTCCTTGACAATAAGAGTAATGAGTCCTTGGTGAGATAATCTTCTTGCCACCTTAGTGGGCTTGGCCTTGACCTGTTTAGACATTTTCGTGAGGGCTTTGTGCAAGAAAAATGGTAGATTAATTGGGTCTCTGCCTGTAAAATGGTTTAAAAGTTTAAAGTGATAGAACATCACTCTATTGTATCGCCCCTCACATGTTATGTAAACAAATATTGCTTTCAACAGGGACTGCCACTTTGGTTCCAAGTAAGACATTGGAATATCCTTCTTCTAGATCAAATCTTTATGTACAGGCAGCAAGTATGACCTGAATTCGATGTTTGAAGGTATGGTAGACTTGAACCAATAGTCTCCTGACCTAGGTAAACCTATATACTCAGCAATGGCAGCTTCATCAATGATAAACTCCTCCTTTCCTATTTTAGCAAACCTCCCATCATAGGAAATGGCAAAAGACTCGACCACTTGTTGATGAAAGTTGGTTAATTTTTCACAGTATGAAAATACCCCAGCCTGTTTGAAGAATTCTACCACCTATGGGTGAGCTTCTAGGTACCAAACCCCATCCACCTCAGTCCTCAAAACTGGCCCTTCTTTCGGCATTGGTCAATGTTGACTGTACCTGCGACTATGGGAAACTGAGCGTCTAGGGAGACAAAGATTCTAGAATTTAGGAACACAAAGAGTATAACTCATGGAAGAGCCGGTGGGACAGGGTGACACAAAATTCGGATCACCGAGCTCAAACACTAACCAAGTTTTGGGTGACAAATTGACTGAGAGCACGCCGAAATTTTATATTTTCGGTGGTATATTCATTTAAATTTGAAACAAGATGGGTTTTGAACTTGCCTGATAAATCGACCAGGCTTTATTGACTTGAGAGAGATCGCTGGACTCTAATGGCGCTTTGACAATCACCAGGGGAAACGGGATTAGGATCTCTGGAAACACGTTTAAGTGATGAAATCGTGAACTCACGATTATCTCATTAATCTCCAGAATTCAAATTGATAATGAATGAGGATTTAATGAGGGATTAACGGGATCATGATAGATTATGTACTTGCGACTGGAAATAGAGGGAGGCTTCGTGACAACATGCGAGTATCACCGCCGTGTCTAGATTTTGAAAAGACAAATGCGGTTGAAAGGACAACAGGAGCTTCAAACTTTCAGATAGACACCATTAGAACGTGCATACCTTCCAACTTGACGAGCTTTCGGCGGTTATGTTTTCATCATTGCGCCAACTTGACAGCTGGCTTGTGCGAAAGCACGGGCTTTCCATTTTTACCATTGAAACGCTTTCGATGGTCAACCGCATTCTTGCTTTGACCTCTTAACTGTTGGGAACAAAGGCTTTCGGTGGTTAATGAGCGCATTTCAGGCTCGCCTAAACCACCGAAACCTGAGATTATGACTTTTTCTTGACCAATCCAAATCCAAAATTTCTTTTGAGCTTATTTACAGAATACAGACTCTCTAACCTACTTACAAAATTTAGGAATAAAATTTAGACCACAACCTATCACCTCAGAAGCAAAATTTCCACCAATTTATTTGAGGAGATAACACATTGTAAAATATCTTATCTTTTTGTGGTCACTGATTTTTATTAGCTTGTTTAACTTCATCTACGAGTGAATATAATTAACAACATTTTAATTCAAATATTTTCATTAAATCATCATGGTGAGGTGTATTTATTTCATGAAGATGATTTTTTTAATTTTAACTACTATTGTGATTATTAGTTTCAACCATTATCATAAATAATAATGGACAATTAACATAAAAACAAGTATAAACATGTCATTGGAAAAACTTACACCTTAGTGGAGGTATTAATGCAAAAGTTTTTCTTATCTCTCTTAGAGAACACCACCAAATGTCGAGACAAAAATGAAAAAGAAAAATGCCAAAGTCATCAAACAAGACCAAAGTTACAAGAGTACAAGGATGTATGTAGGTTGTTACCGGAAACTCAACCTCGAGGGATTGGAGAACACCACCAAATGTC
>JASDQU011029523.1:0-31144 GCA_032191745.1 Picea mariana
AAAAAAAAAACAAACCTCAACAAATCCCTTTTAATTTATTCTTCCCACAAATATCCTACAGACCACCTGTACGACTTGCTGACATCACCTGTACTGCTACTGATGTCAACCTTTATGGACCCTCTCCTTCCTATAAATTATTGTATGGTTGTATGTGATTCACCTTATTGTAACCTACATGCATACACGATTGTTCCCATTGCAACCCGTGTATAAACGATTCACCTTACTGCAACCTATGTACAAATGCAGCTGTACCCACTGCAACCTGCATACAAGTATAAAAAACATTGTACGGACACCTTCGCATGATTCTCTCTCTATGACTTCCTCTCTACTAGGCCATATTTTCCACCATTGCAAAATTTCCCTTTACTTAAATCTCCAAGCCTCCTAGCACAAGTGCTCACTCACTTATGCTAAATCCATTCTTACACAATGAGAAAATGTCACAATGACCTCTCTCTTTTATATACAAGTATCATGAGTGAGTTTAGGCAACCATTTGTTGGCAACCCAACTAGTCTCTTGTTTTATGTTTCTATTCAAAGCATTTTTTACATCTTGTGCTCCACTTCCAGGCAAGGGGATTCATCAAACTGATAGCTCATAGTGTACAGGTTTGTTTTCTTTTTATTTTGGTCATTCGATTTTTCATGTGAGACTTGATATTTATTACCCTTCTCTAAATTCATGACTAAGAAGCATGAATTTAGTTATCTTTCATCTACAATAACAATGAAGGAACTGTATATGTCATTATACCATGCATAATTTAAAAAATATTTCTTGTTACTTCTAGTTGTAACCTATGAGAAATGATCTAATAATTATCGTTACATTTAAACAAAAGATTGATTATTTCCTAGGTAAGTGAAATGGCTAAATATGACTTTTTGTTTTGACATATCGACCTATATATGAACTTAGGCTAATCATTGCGATTTGAAAATATTTAGTGAAATCTAAGTGCTTGGGAGAACACCTCACCATTACCCCCAAAACCTATGTTGTACCATGTTCATTTATGATGGTGCTTACTCCTCACCGAAGTTTCTAGATATTTCATGCATTATGATCTCATCAGGGTAAAATTCTCAGGTTACAGACCAGGGTTTTGTGGTGAACAACAACGGATACATGAGTTTTTTTGTCCATACCACACATGTCCTTTTCTTGGCTGGAGGAAATCAATATTCCAAGTCAGGAATGATAACCGAGTACTTTCATTTTATGCACATTTATCCTTGCATTAGGTATGTTTACATGTCTCACTTCGAATCTTATCTCTTTACCCTGCTCAACTTTCATTTCAATCCTCCACGCAAAGTTCATTTCATTGTTTTATTATTTGCCTTTGTTATGGATCCTATCATTATGATTGAACCTAATGGTTCCCAAACCCCGTTAAGTCACGATGGTGTCACAAAGAGACTTACCCAAGTTGGGTGTGTTAACATGTGAATTTACCACCTACTTCATAGTAATCAAGCAATGATTGACATTTACCCTCAGGAGCATTATGGTGTAAATCATGTGGCATTCTAACCATGACTTCCATAGGAAGAATGATAGGGTTGAGGTCTGAACAACTCAAGCACCCTCAAAATCTAGTCAAAGGGTCTGTTTTCGACCCCTTGGTGAAAAAATGAAAGAAAAAGGGTTAAAAAAACCCAGTTTGTTGGCTTTATCCTCTCAACACCTGTTTCACTGTCGCTCCACATCACCCTACCTCAGTGCATTTTTGTCTCGCTACATCATCACACACACATTTCATAGCGCTATGGCGCTATGGAATTGTCTAAAGCGCATATGCTATCAACCTGCCACTTGCAAGACTCGTATTGGTCACGTAAGAATATCTGCAGAGCCTCAAGGTGCCATAATTGACTCAAAGAAGTCATGGGTATCACCTGGAACATTCATGGGTGTCAGGCCTTGTCCCGATCCAGATGAATGTAGTTAATGGAAATGGGGGCAACAGTTGAGACCTCATCTCACCCCATAAATGGAAATCATACTGAGAACATCTGTGGGGTGAGATTGTCAATCCAAAGTTTCCCAAGGGATGGATTTTCCTGCAAAGAAAATAACTAAGCTAGGCTCGTGTCTGACATAAGAAGGCCTGCAAAGGATTATAGGGTAGGTGTCGACTAAAACTTTGAATGCAGGGGTCCGACCACATTCCTGGTGGTTGCAACATTTTTAGTATATATAGGCAATTTTGATATTTTGTTAAGGTCGAATGGTTGAGCTAGGCTCCCTACTATTGTAATATTTTGATGAAGAACACTGGTTCTCTAGTTATCTACTTCATTTGAGACTTCTTGATTAATCTAAGTCAACTTCTCTTACTCCATATTATTTTCCTCTGATACTGAGAGAGTTCATGAATGACTCATTCACATGGATTGTTGTGACTGTATTATGATAAGTGTTTGATTATAGTTTTGTTATGATTTCTTTCATTTTCCTTGAAATTTGAATCCAAGAGGATCTTGTGTTTGAGTTTTTCCTCCTTAGGCTGCTTGAAGACTTAATGTCCATACTTGAAGACTTAATGTCCATAGCAGACCTCTACACCTTTCTCACCAAAGTCTTCCTTCTACTCACCTTTACTCCAACTTAATGATTGATGTTAATCCAAGACCTCAATTACTTGTGCATGCTAGTCCATATTTACGAGTTAGAACGTTATTATCATTGAGTCTTCTCCATTTGACCACCTAAAACTCATTTACATTTACTATATAAACTGATGGGTACTAGGATTACCTTCTATGCAATCTGAGGGTGAATTATAGTGCTAACATTTATGGCACCATTGTTGGGGAACGAATTGAAGACATTTCCCTAGGATAGAATGAAAAAGAAGCTCTGATTCCGAAGTTGCATCGGATCTCAGTACCATTTAATATTTCATCTTGCACCTAGAAACTCCACTATTTAGACTCCACTTTTTAGTTTTGGCTCCAAAAGACACACACGAGGTCTACTCCACAACCACCTCTAGCCACACTTGAAGCTGACCTAGAGAAAATTATCAAAAAAGGAAAAAGCACTCAGGAAGGTACTTCAACTGCTGTACCAGGTGATCCTGGTAATCTTCTTAATCCCTCTTTACAAACTTCAGTAGCTTCTTCATATTCTCCTATTATACCATTTGCTAGAGTTTCAAGAAATTTAAATTTGGGGAGTTTTCTTGTTGATTTCTCCCCTCCTATTCTTGGTTTGGAAGGAGAGAGTTTTGACACCCCTATCTCCCTTGAAGTTGTGAAGTGGTTCAGAACCAGGACCTTAGAATGATTTACCACTCCTCCCCCTATTAGATTTGTTGCAGTTACATAATGGGAAACATCTGTTCCCTCTATCCCTTCATCAATATATCTTAACGCTCAACCTTTTCCTTTTTCTCCAAGAAGCACAACCCTAGTCTCACTTGTCCAAACTCCATATCCTCCTAGGAACAAGATGGTTGAGCTATTGGCTGCTAGATACGCCCCTCTGGTTTTACCTCAACCTATAAATTCTCTCCTAGCCACAGGCTATATTAAGTACATGCCCCAGTTCACAGGGGAGGGAGATGTGGCTACAGAAGAGCACCTTGCATCCTTTTATAGATTTGCAGAGATTCAGGTCATTGAAAATGAAGATGTGTGGATGAGAGTTTTTGTATAGAGCCTTGATGTCATCAGACTAATCGGTAGGTGTAGACACTAAAATATCTCCCTAGATCCACCTGGATCTAGAACAAAACAGGACAGGACGTGACTCTTTCCCTAAGTTGCAATCATTGAATTAACTAGTAAGGAGGAACAAGTGACATGCCTTTGTATCACTTCCTTAGGTCTTTGTTGCTCCCGCTTCACTCTAGTGCTCTCGTGAGGTCAAGACCTAGACAACACAAACCAACCAAAGTGAAGATAAAAAAATGTATTCAACGTCAACTTATGCATATGATCAAGGAATTACACAATAAAGTAAGAGTGACTTTATGGGAAAGGGACATGCCGCTGTATCATATTAATTGAAAGTAGAAGATACAACCTAATCGCCTTGATGTCGCAAGCTTCCTTTCAGTGACTCTTGGTTCCAAAACACACACTTTCTCTATACTTTCATGAAGAATATCCAATTCTTCTTGATAGACCAACTAGAGCCTTCAAGCCTCTGTCCAAGCAGGGTTCTTCACACAATTCCTTCACCAATTCTTCAATTAATCTTGCTTAACCTTTTCCATGAGAATCCTTTCAATATATCGGAGAAGGAGAGATGGTTACATGGATGAGGATGATCCCATCAAATCTGTGAAGTCAGTAAAATGACAACCATACGAATGCCAACTCATTTTCTAGAAGATTCCCTTCTAGAACCCTCGAGACCTCTTCTCTTTTCCAAGCTTGAAAACAGGTTCGCACCCTATGTATGGAGAAAAATGTGAGAAGTTCAGACCTTAGATGAATATGGCATGTGAGAATGAGGGATTATCGCACCCTGGGACATATGCATCTTGCAAACTCACTTTGAAAATATGTTTTTGGAAGGAGACAAGATCCATTTTTCTCAGGAAAAAAGTCCTTGTTGGGAGCCTGAATACACCATTGTTAATACATCACCAAGATGACCAAAATCATGTGTAACATAATGCCCCCCAAAGTATGAGGCCAGAATCATTAACAACCAAAATACTTTGTAAACTGCACGTGTGTGTCGGAAACCAGGAGTTCACCTAATCGAAAAACTGCAAACAACCAAGCATCTGCAGAATATAATACCAATTCTGAGGTAGGAATTCCCATACTTAGATCACAGACAGACGAAATCCTGAACATAGGTCATGGCCACCAATCATACACCATGGATCCATGCTGTCAAAATACTGCATAGCCACCAAGAATACACTGTGGATCTATGCAAGAAGATTTAAATTAAGACGACATAGCCACGAGACATACAAAGTGGATCTATGTGTCAAAAAATCATACATATTCCATCGTAGCCTGGATCAAAGAGATGAGACCAAGGGTCTTCAATCCCATCACCTAGAAGTACAAATCTAACCATGTAATTACATGTGCTGAAGTCGAACATGGTAGAAACCACTTGATTACCGGTCATTGATGAAACCGTTAACAAGTGAGAGGGAAATCACCATTAATGTTAATGACTCCCAAGGTACACTAGTACAATCCACCGAATGTGAATAAATGATTTGAGGTTGAACATTCTACGAAATCTCCCGATCAGTGGTCAATGATGAAAACCCACTGTCGAAAGCGAGGAAACCTGCTATTGAAGCATGTAAGTTTCAAGGTACCGAATAATTTCTAAGCCTTGTTTATGGATAATGAGCTGGAGTCGATGGAACAAAACTCATCACAGGAGGTCCTTGATATATCCCCCATCAATGACACAAAATGAGTAATAGATTTTGAAGGTGGAACAGAGTATGATGTAGGTGGAACTAGACACAGGGAAGGCCGACACGGAGAGAATGGACAACTGCACATGGCCGACTCAATAGAGGTTTTGGATGAACTTCTCTTGAACATGTGAATGACACGACCAATGATTTGGTAGAACCGACTTAGAAACGACTCAAGATATGACCTTGTAACAAATCAAACGAGAGACAAATGGATTTCCCAAACTAGTTTCAGATAACAAATAGGGGGTGTCATGTTCAAGAGTGACACTCACTGCCAATAATATGAATACGAAAACACATCCCTTTCCCAAATATTTCCCCACCATTTCTGGCGAGTACCTCTTTATTTTTACGCAAGTGTTATTACTAAAATTTCGTTTGCAAATGGTTACAAGAATTCAGCATCGTCAAACAGTTATGAGGTCATCCATGGACCTCAATTAACACAAAAGCATTCACAAAGGGTCAAAACCATACAACTAGTGCAAAAATTAAAGGGCACTATGAAGACACTGGCCGCGCATGCACATGCACAAAACAAGAATGCAGAAATCTCACACATGCACACGATGCGCAATTGTTGTCCCAAAAAGCCGCACACCTAAGAAACGACGCATTTATGAGAGTGGTCGGCCTCCCACCCACTTATGGTTCAGCTTCCAAGTTGATTTGACACTCAAATCTAGACTGGATTCGACTGGGTGGCTGGTCAAAGACCTAGAAATACCCTAATTAGCCTCTTTACACACTACAAATTAGCTGGACAATAACTCAAAGGAATGCTATAAAAAGGCCATGGATACACTTCATTTTTCAAGGAATTCATAGCAAAGTTATGCTGTCATTATTCTCTTGGGGAATCTTCTATCCTTGCCAAGAGTATACTTGCATCATTGCATTGGGCAATCCATCTCACCCCTTGAGTGGATTAGCAAAGAATTCTTTCACCATTTTCATTTTCATTTTCAAGAGTTGTAAGAAGAGCTTATTTGTGGGGCTCCAAGAGCCCTCCCTTGGAGGAAGAAGGGACTCATAGTCCTCTTGCTTCTCAGTGTTTTCTTTCACTAATATCATCCTTATCATTGGCGACATGGGTCTCATTATTTATTTTGTCCTTATGTCCCTATGTTTACCAATTTAGTTGTTGTTTTATTTCGTAGTTTAATTCTTAGTTATTGTTTTCTATTTCTTTCTCTAACCCTTTTCCTTGCAGTTGTCCTGCTTAGCAAACCCAACTAAGCTTGCAAGCACCTCTATTTTGCTCACTAAGGTGACGAAAGAGGCGCAACAGATTGGTGACTCCACTGGGGAAGGGTATCAATTTCCTACCCCATTTGGTTTTTTCTAGCTCTTCTTTTGGTTTATTTAACTTGTAGGGGCATTAACCGGCCTAAGCCGACCTGCCAATCATCCAATTCCAAGGTGAATTGAAAGAATTCTATCTGGAATTTTCATTCATGACCGTGTGTCACCTGTGCACGGGTTTTGTGGCCCACAGACGCGCATCGTGCGCACATGCTCTCAAGTCACAGTTCTGTTCTACACACGTGCACTCATTAACTCTCTTCGATCTGCACACATGTGCTCTGTGCGCCTCTGTCTCCACTAAAACCCGCGCAACTGTGCAAAAAAATTCACATTGTAAAGTTTTTGAGATGTGGGGAAGGCCCTTAGCCATCTTAAAAATGATTTCAAGCATGTTTTAAAGCTGCACCACACTTAGTCCCCTCCTCATATAAAGGGGTTAGTCAAAACACATGGGCACTTAGGGGGTTAAAATAATTATTTCCTCTTTTTCTTTCATTTTCACCACATGGATGGCTTGTTTTGACTCAAAATATAAGTTGGAAATCATTTTTAATCACATTTAACTTGCATTGGGACTAGAAGTTGGATAACAATTGCTTAGTTTGCTCTTCTCTCACGCCTCCAAGCGACCTTAAGAATCAGAAAATGATTGTGAAACAATTTCATTTCCCTTGAGAAGATTAAAACCTTTAGGAGATGACAACAACCCTTCTTGGGACTCCTGTTAGTTTATTTTTTTAAACACATCTTAATATTGTAACGGGCCCATACATGCCCACATGCTACAAAGATAGGATAGTTTTGAAATTTACTTTCTTAGATCAAATCACTAGGAAAATTTAAAGGTTTTGTAACGGGCCCATACATGCCCACATGATCACAATCTAGCATAGTTTCAAAACTTTTCTTAGAGTACATCACGATAGGGAGTTAAAGAAATAGTAACAGACCCACATGTCCACATACTATCTTTCTAGGGACTTTTGAATTACACAAGGTTGTACTAAAGACACTTAGTTAATTAAGTAATCAACACTTGTAAGGACCAAGCGAAGTCCACATGCAGCAAGGTGAGACCTAATTCATTAAAAGTTGGCACACTTTCACTCATTCACACACAAAAGTCACTTATCACTCACATAGCTTCTTCTTGAAACATGGAGGTCAAAGTAAATTTCCTCCAAAGGGATTCTGAAACACCCCACCCTTTTCTTGACAAAACTATTCACTCCCATTTAAATTCAATGAGGTTGGTTCACACCCCCAACCTCTCAAAACAACTACATCTAAATTTTTTCTAAAAACTCACTAAGTTTTCCTCCACAGGAGGTGCCAAAGGAAATTTTTTAGTCTAGGTAGGATTTCGGGGATAGGCATCCAAATAACTCCCCGTTATCTGGTTCTCACATTGTCAAAACCATAGAAGTTGTCAAACAGGGAACTGAAAATCCTCCAAGTCAAGTGTTCCTAACACTATAAGGCAGGGAGATACCCATGAAGGGTTGAAGACCGAGTTCTAGTTGTTCTGTGTGTCCCCCCTTGAGGCACCCACCTCTTGGATGGGATCCAGCCCATGACCCATTTTTGAGGTCTAAAATCTAAACGCTGCACTTTGACCGAGGTACCTAGTGACCAAATTTTAGGACATCTACCCAGGTGGAAATTGTGGGATGCAATTGCACCTTGATTGGATTTTGTGCGGCTATTGGGAAATATCACTAGCTCTTTCAGGTTATGCTCCCTTTACCCCTCATTATAACCGATTATTTCATCCTTCACTAGTTTCTCTTCCGGTGACTTCATACCCCACTGTCAAGTACTATTGGAAGGTCCAGTGCTATTTGAGAGGAAGGATGTTACATCTTCTGGGACACGAGAATTTGTTTTCTTTGATTTCCCATGTGGAAAAAACCCACTTATCCACATATATGCTTATTTTTCAAACCACTTTATGTATGATGCACTTCTGACTACATTTTGATTTGGATATATATATTGTGTAAAGTTCAAAATTTGCAACAAAGGCTCTTATTTCTTTATTACTCTCACCACCATTTGCACACATTCACTCAACTAGTTGGACATCATAGGGGACCCATAGAATCCCCATTGTTCCCAACGCTTGCTAAACCTCCCTCCTATCTTAGGGGGAGTGTATGGTCTTGCCCACTCATCGGCACCACCGTCTCACACTCCAGTGAGTGCCACTGTCTTAAGATCAGCCTTGCTTGGCTCCACATTACTTGGGTCCACTTCCCAAGGTCCTCCGTCCACTCGCTCTCCTTTGGACGGAAGCGAGGGGCCAGCTTCCTCTCAAGGGGGAAGTACCAACCCACCTAGCCCCCCTCCAGGGTCAAGTTCCCAACACACTCACACCATGGCAGGATCTAATCCTCAACCAACACTCCTGATGACATATTTGGCCTCTCTTAACATACCAGATCTAAGCAAACTCACCAATGATCCTATATTGCATGATCCCACATGGCCTGCAATGCCCACGAAACTACCTTTAGACATCCCCAAATTTGAAGGAAAGGTAGGAGATGACCCTGCTAACCATGTCATGACTTTTCACCTATGGTGCTCTTCCAACAACATTATGGATGATTCCATCAGACTACGATTATTTCAACGCACACTCACTGGCCCATCGGCCAAATGGTATGTAGACGAAAAATCAGTGTCCCATGTGACTTTTGAATCCTTGGCCAAATCATTTTTTACCTTCTTCCAATTACCAATCCGCCATGACAATGGTCTGGAACTACTCTCTAATTTCAAACAAACCTCAGCCACACATATCATTGATCACATTCACGAGTGGCGTAGGCGACGTAGTTTATGCAAAGCAGAAACCACCAAACAACAATGTCTTGACTAGTTTCTTAGATCACTTGTCTCTCTCCTCGGTAAGGATGTAGCTTCCACCTTCTCTCAATCAGAAGAAGAAGCCATCAATAAGGCTCAACAATAAGACCTCATCTATTCACAGTCAGGGTAATTATACATTGTACTTCCTGATCTCCCAAAACTTGTGCCGTTTGGCCAAGACAAACCTGGGATGTCTCACTCAGCAGACAAACTGATTGGTAATACCACTCACCACGGTCCACAACCCCAACAACCACCAATGTATGGAACACCTCAATACCCGCCGGCATATGAGGGAACTTCTTATTACCCCCCACCCCCTTATCAACAACCATACCTTGTTGCTATGCCTCCACCCATCAGTGGGCCACTGCTGACACCCCCCATACACCCACCTATTCAAACAAGTTCTGGTACCCCCTCTACATCAACTTATAGTACTAGCAAAAGCAGCATGCCTTCCTATGTACCTTACAGATCGTTACCCCCACAGAATTCGTACTTTCCATTTCCTGGTCCCCCATAACCCATCGCTCCCCCACATCCTCACATTGGGGTGAATTTTGTTCAACCCTCTCTCATTCAGCAATATCAAAATTTTGAACAAATGAATACGGGAAATTCGACCCATCCGTCAAACAATGCCAAAAATAAAGGAAGAAACAGGAACAACAACAACCTAGGTCAAGGTGGGAATCAACCCCAGCAAAACCAACCTACTGGGGGCAACCAGAACCAAGGGAATCAGAACCCCCAGGGGAGCAATAACAATAGGCACCAAGGGAGAAATAACAATAATGTTAAAACCAACTTCCCTTGTGCCCTTTGCAGTGAGTTCAAACATTATACTCATCATTGACCCCAAATCACTAATTTCAAATGGCTGAAAGACTCAGGCAGTCTACCCCATCCTCCAGCCCCACCTGCCCCTCAGTAGACCCCACAACAATACGAGCAACAACCCCCCCTGTCGTGCTGCAGAATCTTATTTCACACCAAGGTGTGATAAAAACCCAACAAGACAAATAGCCTCCCCAAAAGGTGGGACAGTACCTCAACCCAAACAATCTTGTAGATCGCATGATCCTCCTCACTAGTGAGGAAGAGATCCTTCTGCAAACACGCAATCGTCAGTATCATGCACCCGTTGAGTCTCCTCCCATCCCTCCAGAGACAAACCCTGCACCAACGGGACCCCCGTTGGTGATCCCTTGCCCTAACACAGAGCCACCTCTTCGCATCCCTCACACCCCATTATGCAGGAATGTCCACAACCCACAGGCTAGGGCTACAGTTCATAATTACAGTTTGGTTGATGACTTAGCACAATCCCTGGCTGCCATGTCAGTCCTAGAATTCCTTCAGACTTGTCCCACTCAACGTAAGTCATTACATTCCTCCTTGGGGGAAGTCGACCCCATAGATACCCGACTCATTACATTTGATCTCGACAGTGGAGAACCTCACCTTCCTGCCTTGATCGCTTTTAAAATCCCAATAAAAATATGGAACATCACACTTCATCGGTGTATCATCGATGAAGGTGCATCTACATGCATTATGTCCAAATCTATATGGCAGAAACTTGGTTCCCCCTATCTCATACCCTCTTCCATTACCTTACGAGCTTATGATGGACGACCATCCTCTCCTGAAGGGCTCTTCCAAAATGTCCCCATCGAACTCGGGGGCAAGACTATTCTCATCGGCATTGAAGTTATCGATGCCCCACTCAATTATAGTATCCTGTTTGATCATAGCTACATGTACGCTATGAAGGCAGTTGCCTCTTCCGTCTTTCGAACAATGTTTTTTCCCCATAACGGGAAGATCGTTACCATTGACCAGGTCTCACATTACGAGCCTAACCCTTCTGCCAACATAGATAACATTCTTCCTCTCATCCACACGAGTCATGACACATACCCACTCATCAAAATGGGTCTTGGAATTTTCAAAGATCCATCCTTGTTAGGAACTTACCATGGAGCACCACCACTCCTTCATCCTTCCAATCAAGTATGCGTCGTATCATGTAAAGGAACTGACATACAGGATACCCTTCCTCCTAGGGAGGCTTCTCTCATCTCTAACGTCCCACTAGTCGCATAACTCCCCAGTGGAGTCGCCAATTTCTTGCACCTCTTTCATCACCTTGGTGAGAAAAATAGAGGTGCTTGCAAGCTTAGTTGGGTTTGCTAAGCAGAACAGCTGCAAGGAAAAGGGTTAGAGAAAGAAATATAAAACAATAACTAAGAATTAAACTACGAAATAAAACAACAACTAAATTGATAAACATAGGGACTTAAGGAAAAAAGAAACAATGATATCCATGTCACCAATGATAAGGTTGATATTAGTGAAAGAAAAAACCGAGAATCAAGAGGACTATAAGTCCCTTCTTCCTCCAAGGGAGGGCTCTTGGACCCCCAAAAATAATCTCTTCTTACAACTCTTGAAAATGAAAATGAAAATGGTGAAAGAATTCTTTGCTAATCCACTCAAGGGGTGAGATGGATTTCCCAATGCAATGATGCAAGTATACTCTTGGCAAGGATAGAAGATTCCTCAAGAGAATAATGGCAGCATAACTTTGCTATGAATTCCTTAAAAAATGAAGTGCATCCATGGCCTTTTTATAGCATTCCTTTGAGTTATTGTCCAACTAGTTTGTAGTGTGTAAAGAGGCTAATTAGGGCATTTCTAGGTCTTTGACCAACTAACCAGTCGAATCCGGTCTATATTTGAGTGTCAAATAAGCTTGGAAGCTGAACCAAAAGTGGGTGGGAGGCCGACCACTCTCATAAATGCATCGTTTCTTAGGTGCACTGCTTTTTGTGACAACAGTTTCACATCGTGCACATATGTGCAATTTTTGTGTTCCCGTTTTGCGCATGTGCGCGCGCCTAGTGTCTTCATAGTGCCCTTTAATTTTTGCACTAGTTGTATGGTTTTGACCCTTTGTGAATGCTTTTTTGTTAATTTAGGTCCATGGATGACCTCATAACTATTTGACAATGCTGAATTCTTGTAACCATTTGCGGATTAAATTTCAGTGATAACATTTACCCTCCACCTGGTGTCGAAGCTTTCCAGATAGCCGCCACACTTACCCTCCCTAATATGGTGTTAGCAATTCTAGTTTGGTATTTACATCCACCCGCGATGGTCCCTCACCCATCCCTCCCCCCCCAAATGGAAGGAATCCCAATGACGATTCCCATACTCACTCTCACCATACCCTCTACTCTCCCACTCACTACTCCCCCTGCCACAGCTGGGGGCAGGAAAAATAAGAAAGAGCCCACAGCTCCACTTCCCCCACACATCCAACCCCCTTGCGTGCTATCTGAGAAATATGGACACCAAACCAACAACTGCCCATCTCTGCCAGAGTTACGGAATTTGATTCCACTCAATCAAACTCCCTCAACACTCACCACTATAGCCAGTACTATCGCTACAACCCCCCATTCAAGTAGTAAAGGGTTGCAAACCAAATTTGCTTGTGCTATATGTTCAGAATATGGCCATTATACCCACCATTTCCCAGCACTACCATGCTTTTGATAGACATTAGCTGCAATACGCCAAAGCTTTCAGAGCGAACCCAATCCAGCTAGGTCATCCCTACCAAAAATTACTGACATCCATTATGTCACAACTTCATTTAATGAATGCATGAGATGCCCTTTCTCTCTATGTGAATCCTTAGATCATTTTACATACCAGTGTCCTATGATCATTGTCTACAGGCAACGCCAATTGACCCTACTTCAAAGACCCATAGAATCGATGGTTGACCTTACCTCATCATTAGATATTCTTCATGTAATTTCTCTTGAACCCGAGGCCCTTCCAACGCCTCCATGGTTCTTGGATGACTTATCTAAGGATTCACCCCTCAATCCCCCCAACTCTCTCGCTCATTTCCCTATGGAAATTTTACACCCAACTACCACGGGTACTCCTCAGTACTTCGATATTTGGTTTATGTCGAGCGAACCATCGCAATTTCCTTTCATCGTCCCCCCTACTTTTTCATCACCAGGGGGCGGCCACATGACAATAGTCACCGATATACCTCTTCATGTCCCATTGTGTTCCCGCCAATTCCACTGTGACAAGGAAATACTAGAAGAGTTAAATAACCCTGACTACCCATGGGATGCGCTACACCACCACGCACTCTTCTTTCCACAGGAAGCCTCCACACCTCTTAACCAACACCCGATATATGTGGTTGAAACCAAGGATTTTATCCCATCAGGGCCTATCGACTGGTTCAAAAACCCCATTCCTACCCCTGATGCTTTTGAAGAAGGCAACATGGCCAACATTTCCTCGACCATTAAAATCAACATTTCCATCAAAAATGGCATCGTCAAGGAAATCACCATTGGAACCGCTTGCACTCCTCAAGAAATCACCACCTATAAAGCCCTCTTCCAAGAATATCGAGATATTTTTGACTGGTCATACATGGAAATGCCTAGCCTTGATCCATCTATCATCGAACATCACATCGACACCTGGCCTGACATTACCCCAGTTCATCAAAAACAATGACCACTACACCCATCCAAAGCAGCGGCCATCAAAGACAAAATTGACAAATTATGCATGATTGGGTTCAACTACCCCATCGCCTATACCTCATGGGTTTCCAACCCTGTACTCGTTAATAAAAAATAGAGCACTATCCACATCTGAATGGACTTTCGTGATCTCAATCACGCATGTCCCAAAGACAACTTTTCAACGCCTTTCATCGATCAAATTATCTACGATTTTGTAGGCTACGAGGCTCTATCCTTCATGGACAGTTTCTCTGATTATAATCAAATTCAAATTCACCCAGCTAATCAGTACAAAACCGCATTCACTACCCCTTGGGGTACTTTTGCATATCGTGTCATGCCTTTTGGCTTAAAGAATGTTGGCACAACTTTCAAATGGGCTATGACATACATTTTTAACGATCTGACTCATATCATCCTCGCATACTTGGACGACCTCACAGCTCGATCCAAGAAACGCACCCAACATCTTGATGATTTACGAGTCATCTCCTAACAGTGTTGTTAGTACAACATCCGCTTGAATCCCCTCAAGCGTGTTTTATGTGTCACCACAGGGCACCTCCTCGGATTCATCTTTTCCCAAAGCGATATTACCATGGACCCCCTCAAAGTCCAAGCTATCATCAAAATTCCACCTCCCCGGAATTTACGTCAACTCCAGAGCCTACAAGGCAAGGCTAACTTTCTACGACAATTCGTCCCAGACTACACCACTCACACACACTGTTTCCTTCACTTACTACGTCAAAACATCCCATTTTTCTGGGATGAACATGCCTAGCAGTCATTTGACGATCTTAAAATGGTGCTCTCCAACACCCCTTTAATTAGTGCACCTGACTACAATCGTGGCTATATCCTCTACATATCATCATTGACTGTTTCAGTAGTAGGAGTTCTCATTCAACTAGGTGATGAAAATCGTGAGCATGTCATTTATTACATTAGTAAAAACCTCTCAGGGCCACCCTTGAAGTATAAACACGAAGAGAAACTAGCTCTTGCAGTCATCCTCACAGTCCAGAAACTGCATCACTACATTCTGCTTCGCACAACTAAGGTTGTAGCAGATTCCAACCCTATGGAATACTTTCTCCGTCGTCGGCAAATTAATGGAAAATTTGCTCGATGGATCATTATCCTTCAAGAGTATGATCTTGAATTCTCAACACCCAAGAGCAAGAAATCTCTCGTTCTCGTCGAACTTGTCACAACCCTCCCCTCTGACACAACTAGTGCCCCTGTCAATACCGACTTTCCTGACGAACACCTCTTTTACATCACTTCGGATGATCCTTGGTACGGTGACCTCCTCATCTACCTCTGAACTCAGAAGTTTGTTAACCACCTTTCACGAGATGATCGTCATCGTATTCACCACGAGGCCCCGCACTACCTCCTCATCGGAGACATCTTATACCGGCGAGGGGTCGACACCATTCTTCGTCGATGCCTGACCATTGACGAGGCTGATAGAGTCTTAAATGACTACCACAACAACGCATGTGGGGGCCATCTTTCAGGAATATCCACTGCTCAGAAGATTATCTGAGCAGGTTACTTTTGGCCTACCTTGTTTCATGATTGCATTCATGTTGTGAAACAATGCGAGAAGTGTCAGTTTTACGCCAACAAAGCCCGAGCACCACCTGCTCTTCTTCATCCAGTCATCACTGCCGGCCCCTTTTGTAAATGGGGCATCGACTTCATGACTTGTAATCCACCCTCCAGCAATGGACACAAATACATTATTGTCGCAGTCTATTACTTCACCAAATGGGTAGAAGCTATGCCCACCTTCAACAATATCGCTGACACCGTAGCACATTTTTTCTTTAACCACGTCATATCCTGCTTTGGAGTACCACTCCAACTAGTTTCCGATCACGGGAAACACTTTGAGAACGGGATTTTTTTTGAACTCTCATCTTGGTTAGGATTCTCCCATGATTTTTCCTCACCATATTACCCACAGTCTAATGGACAGGTTGAAGCAGTTAACAAGGTCCTCAAGACCATGTTACAGTGCATGGTTAATAAACATAACACCAATTGGCAACATATGTTATTTTCCATGCTATGGGCTTACCGTACGGTTGTGAAAACAACTACTGGTTTCACACCATTCCATCTAGTCCATGGGATGGAGGCCACTCTTCCCATCAAGTGCGAAATTCTCACCTTACGCACAGTAATTGAGCTATTACCCGACACTGCTCCAATGGAGCAGCACTTGCTGAACTTAGAGTCTCTGGATGAAGATCGTCGATCTTCATTACAGAACAATGAGGCAGCTAAAAAAGGATCAAAGGCCACCTTTGATCGACATGTCAACCTTCGATCATTCCACGAAGGTGACCTTGTCCTTGCTTACTATATCGCTCACGATACCTTTGGTCATGGCAAATTCGAGTCACTATGGCATGGCCCCTACATCATCCAACATTGCCTCACCAAAGGTGCATACATCCTGGACTCTCCTGAAGGCCTCTCTCTCAAAGAACCCATCAATAGGTTATACTTAAAGAAATTTTATGCTTAAACGTAGTCATTCTACTTTAGGTTATTTCTTTTATAGTGNCACAAAATCTCGCTTTGGCTTCTTGGGATCTCTACACCCCTTCACATGAAATGCTCCATTCGAGCGGCATATGTTTGGGTTCAGCGACCAACAACCAAGCCGAATACACTGCCGTCATTGGCCTCCTGGCCAATGCCTAGCATCATCGTATTCATCACCTTAGCATCTTTCTCGACTCTCAACTAGTCATTCTCCAACTCAACAATGTGTACTGCGTATGTGATCCTTGCCTCTTTTGCAAATACCTGCAGGTTAGACTTTTATCTCGACATTTTGATTCCATTACATTTACACATATTCCCAGACAATTGAATCAAATTACAGATAACTTAGCTAATATTGTGTTAGACTGGCATATATCACATCAAGCTACCTCTACACATACATAAACATATCAACAACCTGTCACAACATATATAGATTAGACATCATCAACACACTAACAAAACACATGTAAACACCACATAGATCTCAAGATGTATACTCCTATATATATATGATGGTCCACAGTGCCATCCAAATGTTTACATACAAAAATACAAGTATCTACAAGCCAGCGAAGAACCTCAGTACAAAATGGGCTCACCAGCCTATATACAAAAAGACAAAAATACATAGAGCACCACTTTAAGTGCCTCTAGAGCACCACCTCCTGCCTCTCCCTCAGGCGGTAGCCCCCCACCCACTACTGGTCCCTCCTACCCTGGAGGTAATCATCTGGTCATCGCAGCACCTGCTATTGCTACCCGTCATACCACGGCCTGCCATGGTGGTGAAATCCCCACACACTGCTCCAAGATGCCCTCATTCTGGATGCGAGACCACATGCCCTCAGGCATGCCCTGTAGCACCGCCTCCGGGCAATGACGTATGTCCTCAAAATCTGTTCTAGCATCCGCCAGAGGAGCATGTGATGGCCCAGCACCAGGGTCATCAAATCGGTGTCTCATCGCTTCTCTCTTAGGATCAGCTGGTCTCGCCTCGATGTCCTCATGCCGACATCTCTCTCTAACCTGCAGCCCTCCCCACGACAGTCTCTCCGGCTCCTAGCGAGCCAACACTCTCTGAAACTCAAACTCACGCCCGCGAGGTGCCACATCTGCACATACAAACAAGCAACAGATAGTATCAGCATCTATATCATATAAATATGTCATGCTATCTCAAAAAACATATATATAAAACTCATCAACATACCTCAACGGTCAAAAACCTCCCGTGGCGGTAACACCATGTTCGGATCCTCCTGGAAGTCAACACCAGCATATGGGAACTGTAAAATCACCTATGGCATCTGCCACCACACCTGTGATGCCTCAACAGTAAAGAAGTGACCGCCCTCACCACCACCGTGGCAAAGCAAAACAATCGACCACCGATTTAGTCACGACTCTCGCGCCCCAGGTACACCCAATAAAATCCTAGGGTGCAACATAGGCAACCTCTCCAAAAACCAGGCCACTGGGATGGACTCAAAGGAAAAATCTCCTGTATCCATGGACTAACAGTGGTCTAGCTTCCCTACCATCCTGGCATGCAGAGTAAGCCCCCAGGCGAAGTGCTCACTGGCCAGTACCCTCTCCATCACACATAGCTAACCCCCACTGATCTGATGTGTCGCAAGAGGCCCGTACACTCTCACAATCATCGCTGCTATACAACGATGTGCTAGAGCATCCATCACCCCAATGCTCACAACAGTGCCAGACATAAAGTTTTCCCCGGAACAGTACCTCCAACTAACTATCACTAGTGCCACATCCATCAGTAACACCGGCTCCGCCGGTAGGGGTGTTCCTCGAAACAAGAGCCCAGTCAAAAAGTATATGTCCTCCACCGCAGTGAAGGCAAACTGCTCTCCCCGCACTATGAAACAACGCAGGTCTAGACTCCACATCTGGATAAGGAATTGCAGGAGACACTCATGTGCCCATATCAATGGGCACTCAAAGAACTTCAATAGCCCACAGGCTGCCAAAGTTGCACATACCCCTGACTCCTCAATAGCCACGGCGTCTCTCAGCTGGGACCAATCTCACTCTCACCAAACAACCAACATCGTGCACAATGATCACTTGCAACCACATAAAACAGTCATAGGTTACCCAAATGGACCATAAAAAAACATTAAAAAGATAAGTTTTATACCCATCAACCTTGACTCCAAGGCACGACTGTTTAACCCACACACGCGCACACATGCACGCCTGTTCACTCCACAGGTGCGCATGTATGCGCACCTGTCCACTCCATAGGCACGCACTCAGGTGTGCTTGTCCATCCTTCAGGCGTGCATGGATGGGCGCCTTCTCAATACACAGGCGCGCATTAAAGCACACCTGTCTAATACACAGTCGTGCACACATGTGCAGTTGTGCAGACAACAGGCAAACACATAGTGCACACCTTCATCCCCCTTATAGGTTCCCCCATGCATGCCTATCCGATGGGAAGGTGTGCATACCTCTGGATTGCCCACGCACGTGGGGGCCCACACCCATAAAACCCATGTACGGCCCTCCGTACAGCCCCTGCCCAAAAATGGAAACCCTACTTCTATGCAGGATGATCAAACTACTAATCTGAAGCTGGCTGGTCCTCAATCGGATGCCTCATCCTCCCATAATCTCCAAATATCCTCTCAATACTATAGCAGCAAGTACAAATGAGGTGGCAATGTGGGCCCTACAACTATATATAGGCCTTTTTGCCAAAATTCCACTCACCATTCCGAGAGCTCCGGGTGTCCATTTCTTGATCTGTCTTCAGCCACGGGATAAACATCATGTCATCTACATCGCGACAACCCCTGGGCCTCTTTTCATCCTGAGCCCCTGGGATGCCATTTTTTCATACCCCGACTAGGTACGCATGCGCATATTCAAAATTATCAAATCAATGCTAGTATGTTTGATTCTCTTCAGATATTGTTCACGTTGGGTATTTGATCGTCATGTGTGCAGGTACTTGGTCATCATACATCAACACCACCCCTTCAGGTATATACTCAGCACTGGCATGTAGTCATTCCCTCTGAATCTCACTAGCATCTCTAGTCACACCCTCTGACATTTGCCTCTAGGATCACCATCTCCAGCTCGACAGTACCAACACCTCCATTTGCATCTTCGGTACTATCACCCGCTAGCACTCTTACTCACATGAGTTGTACCATTCATAGCACCATTTTGCGCCTTTGACACTCATGTTTTTTTTCAAAACCTTTTAGGGATGGGAGTCCTGATAGTCTTACATCATGTCATGAATCAACCACATACTCCTTGTCCTCATTTTGTTAGCTTTCCCAAAACGGACTCCCAGATTATCTCTTCACGGTTCTATTTTTTGACTGCACCTCCACAGTATCATGAACCCTCCATTTCATCCACAATCTCTTTGCCCATCTGCAAATTTCCCTTCATTTCACCTACCTCATACAGAAACCCACCCATGGGGCCCCCACCCTCCACCATTTCTCCAAGGAATTTGCGCCCTACCTGGGCCAACCATATTACATCGGGGCACCCATTTCTGTATTTGTACACTTATTCCAACGTATTCTTTATTTATTGTACAAACACCTTTGTTTTCAACATTTACATTACCCTTTTTTGTCATCACCTTTGGCGGCCTTCTTCCCTTTTTTGGCAAAAGAAACCCATGTCACCCTTGGTTGGGGCACTACTTATCATCTAACCTTGATGACATCGTCCATATATTCAGAGTACCCCACAGGCCACTTACCTCTTCCCTCTGAGTTTATTCACTTTATCTCGCCTCTAGCAAAACTTATCCCCTGTCTTGCTATCGCCCTGACACTCGACCTCATTGAACAGTTGCGGCCACTTTTATCTAACATATAACCCAACCAAGGGTAGTCTTGAGTCTTCCTACATCTTGACTTTGTCCATGTACCTCCTCCAATTCCTAACCTCACCTAGTAGATTTCACAAAGCCCTTTGCTTCTGGGAGTCGCATCCCCCTTTTGTTGACCTCAGTACAGTTTTCCAGAAGGGCGACAGTATCTTGATTCTCATTACCTATCCAATGAGATATCTCGAACAACACAGGGAGAATCACCATTTCTCCCTGCTGTCATTAACCCCCATAACATTCAACGTCAACACTTTCTCATGTTACGGTGGGTCTTACTTTGCGGCTATTGTAGTTAGTTCTTATACTTGATGAAGACCTCTGAACTTGGTTGGGCTATCAATGCCTACAAAATCTGTGATACTTCTTACAGATGTCACTGCCTACTATTCAGAGTATGTTCCTCCACATAATTTTCTTCTGCCTTTATCACGACCGCCCCCAAGGGTGCTGCAGTTGTCTACATCAACACTTCATTCCTCTTTTTGAGTTACATGACACGAGCATGGGGCATTCCCACCTCGTTTGTACATAGTTTATTTTTTACACACCTTATGGAAGGTTAGGTTCTACAGGTTCCCTTCTCCCTCCAACGGGGCACTCTTGACAATCCCACTATTGCTCTCTCTTACAAAAACACTCTCAGTAGAAGAAACATTGATGAATTTTGGCTATACATATGCTCCTAACCTCATCCATCAGGGGGCATCTGTTATCACTGAAATTTAGTCCGCAAATGGTTACAAGAATTCAACATCGTCAAACAGTTATGAGGTCATCCATGGACCTGAATTGACACAAAAGCATTCACAAAGGGTCAAAACCATACAACTAGTGAAAAAATTAAAAGGCACTATGAAGACACTGGCCGCGCATGCACATGTGCAAAACAAGAATGCAGAAATCACGCACATGCGCACGATGCATGACTGTTGTCACAAAAAGCCATGCACCTAAGAAATGACACATTTATGAGAGTGGTCGGCCTCCCACCCACTTCTGGTTCAGCTTCCAAGTTGATTTGACACTCAAATTTGGACTATATTCGACTGGGTGGCTGGTCAAAGACCTAGAAATGCCCTAATTAGTCTCATTACACACTACAAACTAGTTGGACAATAACTCAAAGAAATGCTATAAAAAAGCCATGGATACACTTCATTTTTCAAGGAATTCATAGCAAAGTTATGCTACCATTATTCTCTTGAGGAATCTTCTATCCTTGCCAAGAGTATACTTGCATCATTGCATTAGGCAATCCATCTCACCCCTTGAGTGGATTAGCAAATAATTCTTTCACCATTTTCATTTTCATTTTCAAGAGTTGTAAGAAGAGATTATTTGTGGGGGTCCAAGAGCCCTCCCTTGGAGGAAGAAGGGACTCATAGTCCTCTTGCTTCTCGGTGTTTTCTTTCACTAATATCATCCTTATCATTGGTGACATGGGTCTCATTGTTTCTTTTGCCCTTATATCCCTATGTTTATCAATTTAGTTGTTGTTTTATTTCGTAGTTTAATTCTTAGTTATTGTTTTATATTTCTTTCTCTAACCCTTTTCCTTGTAGTTGTCCTACTTAGCAAACCCAACTAAGCTTGCAAGCACCTCTATTTTTCTCACTAAGGTGATGAAAGAGGCGCAACAACAAGCTTGAGGAGGATAACATATGCTTGTTTATGTAAGCTCATCCTTCGGATGAGTCCCTCGGAGTATGTTTAACGAACCCTAGGAAGGAGTGGTTCGGTCCCATTACGGGTCTTTCGATGTTTGTTTAACGAGTCCAAATATAAAAAAATCGAAGGTTTTTCATGATTATAGAGTCTAGAAAAACACTCAAAAGAGAACTCTCTCAGTTCCTTTTTCGTAAAGTAGTTTGATGAGACTGAAAAAGAGATAAATTATCGCCCAATAGACGCTTTCTTCAAATACTTTAATGAGCGTGAAAACAACAAGAACGCTCGGAAATCTTTTCATGTTTAGAGAGTCTAAAAAGAGCTTAAAGAGGACTCCAGGGGGTTCCTGTTTTGTATAACCTTGCTGAGCCCAAAAAAGTGATAAAAGTGTACTCAATTACGTTCTCATGTATTTTCGAGCATGAGAACGAATAAACACCAAGCTCGAGGTTTTGTCTAAAAACCATAAAAAACAATTTAAACATGCGATGAAAAAAAAAAGAATATCCTTACTCCTTCGTGTGGACTTCGAAGTCATCATATCTGCAAAAAATCGCACTCATAGGGCTATTAGGCATTAGGTTTGATGAATAAAACAATTATAAAAACCAACAAAAATGGTAAAAACTAAATATAAGTGGGTAAAAGTTCTTTTACGATAGTCATTGTAACTTTGCCAAGATTTTAGCCCAAAACCCCTCTTTTGCCCTTGAAATTCGGTGATTGATTGTGGAAGGTACGAACAACCATTTGGCGAATCATCTCCATCAGTGAGGTAAGCTCTCTATATTCTACCTTTTCATGGTTCAATATTTGTTTTCATTGGAAAATTTCAAGTTTTGAGTTTGTTTTAGGGACAAAATTTGTGCCCAGGTGTTCTCGCAGGCTAGTCATACGAGACCTACGAGAATGCATGATTCTCGCAGGTGGCCCCAAAGAAACCTATGAGAACCTCGCACTGTTCTAAAGGGGCACCTGTGAGAACCACAAAATGAAAATTTGCTTTGATTTTTGCTTAATGAAAAATGTGTCAAGGCTTGAAAAGAGTTGTTGACCCTCTTCTTATGATTCTTGTGCAGGCATTTAACTGTCACGATGGTTTTGGAATGGCACAAAAGAGAGGATGAAGAAGATGATGCTATTGTCGAGAATGACTTGGGCACCGTTGCCTCTTTAGAAGACCGTGGTCTCCTGAAATTCTTTCAGATCCCGGGTATGAGGGCCCAAGTCAGGCTGTTGGAGTACCTCATTCATATGTGGGACATGGACCAACAAGTATTCCACGTAGGGGTCCACACATTGTCCTTGGATATCGAGGACATTTATTTCTTAACAGGACTACCACGATGTGGGTATCATGCTAGCTTGACCAGTAGCCGAGGTGGTGCGCTGCCTATGAGTGAGTATTGCCGTCAGTACTGTGTTCCAGAGGCGGAAAGAAGCAAAGGAAAAGTGGCCATTTGGGGGGTCTAGGATTTGGCCCTTCACACTATCTTATTCACCATTGCTCGTATGGCTGGGAGCGCTGCTCCACACATGGATCTCTAGAGATATTTTTAGTACGCTATGGAGTGTACTGAGCCTCAGGTCTTTAACTGGTCAAATGCAGTCCTTCGTAGCATAAAGAGGCAGTTGACAAAATGCAGGAAAGGCGACCTAAAGCAATTCGGGTATGGATCACTTTTGGTGTCCTTATTTCTTGAGAGGGTTCCCTTGCTGAGGTTGCAGGTTGAGTGGGCTTTACTGGCTCTAGAGGATCCAAGGATGTTGAGGTGGTGTAACCTCATGGCCCGACATGTAGCTAGACCAATCATCAAATACAATGATTCCTTCTTTGACTGGTTGCAGCCATAGATGTTGATGGTCGATGATTATGCATATGTCGAGTTGGAATTCCGAGGGGATCCAGACTTGGCCCTACTCGAGGGCACTCAGTGGGGAGATCTAGGTAATAAGTACACATTTTTTCACTTTTTAAATGTTTTTGTGAGTTTTATCATATCCAAATGTTTTTATGTTTGTCCAAGGTCTAATTACAAAAATTCTTTTTTGATGACATAGACGTGGGGCCTTATCGACCTCTGGGTACCTCTCCTATTCAACGACAAGGAGAGGTGGCTCCAGTTCCATGATGGGATGCTGAAGATTATGAGGCAGTGGAACAAAACTTAGAGGGGTTGACTAATGACATTCCGGACATGCCTCTTGGAGAGGTCCTGCGGCGTTATCAGCGTCATACGGTTGGCATGTTAGAGTCTATTGGATGACTTCTTCGTAGGGTTGCCCAGGAAGTTGTGTGTTATCATGAGCGTCATCCATGATGTTAATTTGTAGAAGCTATGAGCTTCAGATTTTGAAATTTTGGAACTTGGACATAACTTTTTGTAAAAAACATTTTGATCGTTATATACATATGTACGGCTTCTACCGGCTTATCTTGTGTTATGTGATGCATGTGATGTGATTGGTTTATAAATGGCCCAAATGTCCATCTAATACATAGTTAGCTAATGCATTGGTTAATGTATTTAGACATCTAGGAATATGTTGATACTCAATCTAATCAAAATAACATTCCAAGAGGCGAATTCACAAATATACCCATAATAAAGTAGGACTTCGACTAGCATAGACATTACTTAACTGTAGTACTACTAGCTGCGAATTGAGTCACACAACCAAGTGATGGATACCGAGTGAGATAGCATCAATCAAAAATTCGATAACGATGCTATACTCTGCAATATTGTTGGTCACACGGCTAAGGCACACACCTCGTAGAGTGATAAGTTCGTTTGTAGGGGCGTAAATTGCCCACGCAGCAGAAGTAAGGTTCTGAGTACTACGGCTAGCGCCATCAGCAAAGCCAATGTGGGGTAGTGAAAACTCCGACATCTGGAAACCAAAAACAATGTAACATAAGGGCAGAGACCAAATAACAAAAAAAACATACTACAGTAACACACAAGAAGTATGATACAATAAAATACAAGTACTCGTGCACAGGTGATCTTATGCATAGTACTTCTTTAAGTACAACCCATTTCTGGGTTCACTCAAAGGGATATCGTCGTAATCTACTAATTAGTAAGATCCTTTCTCCAAAACTCGTCTAATGATATAAGGACCTCACCACATGGCTTTGAATTTTTCAGCTCCTAGCATATCTCGATCTTGTTCGTAGAGGAGAACCAAATCTCCTTCTGAGAAAATGCAAGGCTTGACATGTTTGTCGTATTGGGCCTTGACATGTTTCTTCTGGGCTTCTATGACTAGGGTAACGTCGCATCGAGTTTCGTCTAATCGCATGAGATACAATAGACATTCTTCCTCGGCAGAAGTGTTTGGCAGGAGTTCGATGACTAGTTTTAAGGAGGGTATCTCGCATTCAATTGGGAGGATGGCTTCTAGACCATAGAATAACTGGAATGGTGTAAACTTGGTAGTAGACTTAACAGACGTCTGGTAAGCCCACAATGCTAAAAACAACATTGTGTGCCAACTTTTTTTGTGAATCCCTATCATTCGTCAGAGCATGGTTATGAGAACTTTGTTAATTGCTTCGACTTGGCCGTTGGGTTGTGGGTAATAGGGCATTGAGTTTTCATAGCGAAGACCCAACTTTTCAGTGATTTCGAACATCATGAAGTTTCTAAAGTGGCTACCGTGATCAGTAACGATAGCCCGAGGAACACCAAAACGAGCTATGATGTGATTTAAAATGAATAATACTGTTGTCTTTTCAGTATTGTCAAATGTCGGCATCGCCTCGGCCCATTTCGTAAAATAATCTACGGCTACAATATTGTATCCATGCCCCTTGTCTGAGTGGGGGTGACATGTCATGAAATTGATACCCCATTTCGCAAAGAGACCAACGGAGACCACAGGGTGAAGAGGAGCAGGATGTGACTGTATTTTATGATATAGGTCTGGCAAGCGTGGCATTTTTGGACGGCGATTATGTAATCGTTAAATAAAGAAGGCCAAAAATACCCTGATCATAAGATCTTCTAAGCAGTAGAATACCTGGACATATGACCACCACAGGCTCTAGAATGACAGTCATTTAAGGCTTTCTCGGATTCATCAAACGTGAGGCAGCGTAAAAAAACTAAGTCAATCCCATGATGATAAAGAGTATCACTGAGGATAATATATTGATGGGCTTGGTAGCGTATTTGATGCTGGTTGGTACTAAACAAATTGGGATGAAAAGTCTGGGTTTGGAGATATATGATGATATCACCATACCAAAGATCATCGAAACTAATTAGGAAAAGGGATTCATTATGTAATGAATCGGCTGCTACATTTTACGTTTTAGAGTAGGGAAAGTCGCATATCAACTCGGCAAACACTAAGGACTTCTTGGACTTAGCTCGTTCGAATTCCAAGTCAAACTCCTGGAGTATCACGATCCATTTGGGGTATTTTCCCCCTAGCAATTGACGTGTGAGAATGTGTTGCATAGGGTTGCAGTTAGAAATTACCGTAGTCTTGCGAGAGAGGATATAGTGCCGAAAACGTTGAACTCCTTGGATGGTTGCCAAGGCCAGTTTTTAGACATGTAAATACTTGGTTTCGGTAGGCGTTAGACTTCGAATCAAGTAATAGATAACATGTTTGTCATGAGAATCATCCTCCTAGATGAGCATGATAGCGATGGTGTAATCCGAGGCTACGAGGTACAGGAAATAATCACGACTCTAATCGGGGGGGAAGAGAAGTGGAGAACGTGTCAGGGAAAATTTCAAAGCTTCGAAGGCTTTGTTTGCGATGGTATCCCAAATGAACTCAGACCCCTTTTTGAGTAGGTGCGTAAATCCAAGAGTTATCTCAGCATAGTTCGGGATGAAATGACGAATAAAGTTTTCTTTCCCTTGCAAACTTTGTAACTGGCGAAGTGTAGAAGGAGGAGGGAGATTGAGAATCGCCTCGACCTTTAAAGGATCTACCCTGATCCCTTGACGTGAAACAATAAAGCCTAGAAGTCGACCGGATTCTACGCAGAAAACACATTTGTGAGGATTCAAGCATATATGGTAAAACCGACATCGGAGGAAAATGGCTCGAAGGTGTATGGGATGATCGACCCGGTGCATGGAATGAGCAGGTAAGTCATCAAGATATGGCTGCACGATGTTCTTGATATCATGGAAGGCATAAGACATAGCGCGCGAGAAAGTTGCGCCAGCGTTTTTAAGACCGAAAGGAAGTTTTCAATAAGAAAAAGTGCCCCAAGGACAAATAAAAGCGGTTTTGTGTTGATCTTCGGGAACAATATTGATTTGATTATATCCGGAGAAACCATCCATTAGAGAGAAGATTTCACTTCCGGCGCAATAGTCGACAATCTGATCGACGAAGGGGGTAGGAAAGTTGTCTTTAGGACAAGGTTTATTAATATCCTTATAATCAAAGCACACGCGGATTGTGACTTGTTTCTTGTCGATCGGGACAAGATTGGAAACCCAGTCAGTGAGGGCCACCAGGTAAATAAAGCCATCTTTGAGAAGTTTCTCTACTTCAATCTTGATAGCAGCCGCCTTACGTGGGTGAACTGGACAAAGGCATTGTCAGACGAGTTTAGCGTCTGGGTATGTCTTAATATCATGTATCACAATGTTAGGGTCAATTCCCAACATTTCTTCATAGCTCCAGGCGAAGACATCACAAAATTCTTTGAAAAGGGACTTATAGGTGACGATTTCAGCAGGGGAACACGAAGCTCTAATATGCACATTTTTGACAATTCTAGGTTTGATGGATATGTCGAGGGGAATAGTGGGTGAGATATTACTTAAGTTCCCTTTGGAAAACACATAGTGTGTGGACTCGGGAACGCTTGAAATGACGACACCGGTCGATGGGGTTGAGATCTGTTGGTAGCTCTCGATGGTGTGTTGTTCTAGGAAGAGGATGGAACGGTGATGTCCATCGTTCCAGGGGGTGTCTTCCATGACAGACATAATCATCTCGTCCAAGGGAAAAATGATGCAGAAAGGATTTGGAGATAAATCACCAAGAGAGGGGGTAGAAAGGGTTGTTGATTGAATGGCCTGATAGGCGGATTCGATCAGACTCAAAGGCATTTCATCACCGTAACGAAGATGATTGTCGGGGTCAGGTACCATCCATGGGTCGTGAGATGTAGGGGTTCTGTGAATCAAGGTGGAGATCATGTTGATTGAAGTGACAGATAGGTGTGGAACATCGAATGGTGGAATGGGGAAGGTACCCATTAACGAGGAGTCTTTGAGAAGACCTACACCGACATTCTCATATCTAGGGGGTTGGCGATGAATGGTATGTTTCTAGTACACGTATCCAAGTTAAAGAAAGCTAATTGGTCAACGATAATTACCTTTCTTTGATGTGGGAAACGTACAACACGAAAAAGAGTGGACACAACTGCGTGCATGGAATCGATCCAGCTACAGCCAAGAAGAAGGTTGTAATCAAGGGGAGCGTCAAAGACTTCCACTTCAACTTGGACCGTTTTTCCTTCTAACGTGATTGGCAACGAAGGAAGGACACCGTAAGGATTAAAAGCAGAGCCATTGAAGGCTTTAAGTGTGTTATGGGATTCAATCAAAGAGGGAGAGTCGATGGATTTCCAACAGGTAATAGACATGACACACGTCGAGGCACCCTTGTCGATAACAATTCTACAAATTTTTTTGTCGTAGACAATCACTTGTATTTGGAATGGGAGTTGAGGGGGTAACCTTGGAATGTGATCTTCCAAGTCAAAAATTATTAAATTCATATCCGTCGGGTCGATTCCACTGATAGATTTTAACAGTGCCTTCTGTTGTATGGGACAACTTTGAAGGACTTCAAGGGTTGACATCGCGGATGGTGCTTGGGCCAGATCTTCAATAATGTTGTAGTTCTGGGTGGCATGAGCATGAGGATTGAAAGAAAACTTCCAAATGACGCCCTTTGGAGGAGGGCGAAGAACTGTGTCGAGGCTCGATCGTTTGATATGAGGAGGACCATTGGTAGGTGGAGTCGTGGGAGATGGTTGAACCAATGAAGGAGGTATAACATCAACCTTCTCTTTAGAGGGAGAATAATATCTGGCTCGAGTGGTAAGTGTGATGTAACTTTTCTTTGAATCACCTGTACACATTAAGACATAAGATGTAGTGGAGGGGGATGGGTGGTCATGAATAGCCAATTGGGCCTATTGTTGAGAAGTGAAAGGTTGTGACAATACGACCGGAGTGGGCGGTTTCGTGGTCCCTTGAAGAAACTTAGTAGCCTCGATGCGTCGTGGACAATCCTTAGTGTAGTGTTCATCACCACAGATAAGACAAGGTTATCAGGGTTTGCACTTATCCCTATCATCAACAGGTGGAGTTTTGGTTCTCTCTGCTTGCGAAGTATTTTTGTTCTCCTTATTCTTACCCTTTCCTTTTCTGGATTTGTTTTTACCAGTGGGGGTAGATTGAACCGCATTTACCTCAGAAGTCTTGCCGAAGGGAGGGGTAGAAGATGGAGCATTTTGAACATTAGAAGAAATGGGTTTGGGGTTGTTGCTTGAGGCAGAATGTGGTTGGGAATGGAAGGTGCCAATCACACTGTCGGCTACATGAGAAGCAGTAGGAGTAGATGAAATGGAAGAATGTAATCAGAGATATGAGTGGCTTTGTTTTGTTTGAAAGAACTCAAAATCTCGGTCCCTGTCTCGTAGCGGATCGGTAACTAGTAGTGGGTGAGGAAATCCATAGCTAGGGTGTTGAAGTTAGTTAAGAAACTTCTTGGTAATTATATATACCACTTCGCGGCAGAACCCATGAGAGTTCGTTGAAAAAGGCATAAACAAATAGAGTGACAGATCGGATCGTTTAAAATCCTCGACAGATCCGGGAGGTCCAAAGTGGCTAAGAAGGGTAACTGTCTATTCACATGCGGGTACTACTGGCTTCGGGGAGGGAGTCCCGTCGGCAAACCAGTGGGACCAAAAGCAGTTTGCATATAATGCGAAGACCCAAGCAGATTTAGTGGTTGTTGTGGAGGAAAGTAGCTCATGGGATTGTATCCTTGAACAGGGACATGGGGTTGAGAATTCGAGCCCCAAATAGGATTGGACGTACCTGGATATGGTTGGCCCATACTAGGGGGTATAACAGATGTAGCTAGAGGCTGTTGGCCCCCAGTCGATTGAGGATTATATTGTATCAGATGGTTCCAATACTGGGCCAAGGATGGAGGTATGTTTTGTCCATAGGGTGGGGTCAGTGGGGGTTGTCCTCCAATCAGGGTTTGTGTTCCAATCGGGGGTTGTGTTCCAATTGGGATTTGGGTTCCAATTGGGATTTTCCCTGAAAGAGGGAGTTGAATCAAACCTCCTTGGTAAAATTGTCCACCGACAAGAATCTGGTAATTTGGTGTGAACAACGGAATGGTGCCACTAGGATCAGTGCTACTGATAGAGGATGGGGAAGGTCCTCTGAAAGGGGGTAGAGGAAATGTCGGAATGAAATCGGGAGGGGAGTGCCCAAAAGAAGAGGGACTGCCAGGATTTCCGTATGTGATTTTCGTAGGAACGGGAATAGAGGCATTCAATGCACGGTATTCGGGTGGAAGAGTCGGGGTGATGTTATAACCCTAAATTGCACTATCCCTGCTTACCTGGCATCAGTGCCACTCATGCCTCTTCCTAAGCCAAAGCCATGCTGAGAAATTCCTCAAAAAACCACTTAAAACAAGCAACCCGCACCCTAACTTCTCACTGGGCGTGGGCATCCGCTTTCTGTCCTTATACTGAACGCGGGCATCCGCGGGCTAACCCAAAACAGCCCGCGGGTACCTAAC
>JASDQU011029525.1:0-14866 GCA_032191745.1 Picea mariana
AGTGAAAAGACTTCACTTTGAACAAATCCAGCTTCTTGACTTTAGACTTAGATTTTGAATGGAATTTCTTCCCTTTCCCTTTCCTTGCCTTGGCAGTCAAAGCACAATCCTCTTCATCATCATGCTTTGATGAAGATCCATCTCTGGTGTTCTGCCTGAACTCCTCTAGCACTAGATCTGACCATAGTCGTTCCCAATCTGGCAATTTTTCCCTTCCATTGACAGAGTATTGATAACTGTGCCAACTCTTGGGAAGTCCTAGGAGAGCCAAGCTCACCAAATCATCAACAACAACCGTTATTCCCACACTTCCAAGCTCATCCCGACATTGGACAAACTTCATGAGATATTTTGGAATGGAGTCGCCCTTCTCCATCTTGATCTTCCTAAGTTTATCTTTGAGTGCCAATTTCCTATGGTCGCTGCTGTTTTGGAACAGATCTGTCAAAACCTTCCACATTGCATGTGGTGTGGTTTTCCCATGGAGACTTGAGACAATGTGGTCTCGTACTCCCTCCAATAGAATCCTCCTCGCCTTTTCCACTTTCTTTTTCCATGCATCAAGATTTGTAGTGTCTGTAGCAACTGGCTTAGGAACATCTCTGTCAATGAATTCCTTCAAGCCATTGTCTTCGAGTACTGCCTCCATCCTGTCCTTCCAATCATTGTAGTTCAAGCTACCCTCGAGTGCATACTCGAACCTCAAGCCATTGAAAGCCATTTCACTCTTGAATTAGCTGTAGCACCAAAAAAAAATTCAATCACAAACTCAACTGCTGCAATCCCTCTTTCCCTAGGAGGTTCGCACCTGACTAGTTACTAGCCTGAGGGAAGTTCGCACCTCACCAGTGTACAACCTGCGAAAATTTTGAGAGAGTTCGCACTGTAATGCATAGTGGGGCGAGGGAGGTTCACACCTCTCCTTTGAGCAGCCTGCGAAAATCCTAGGGAGGTTCGCACCTCTCCTTTGAGTAGGGTGCGGAAATTTCTTCTCTCAGAAATGCGCAAAGTTTTTAGTAGTATGCCATCGCACCCTGCCAGAGATGGGACCTGTGAAAATACTATTATTTTCGCACCTCACTTCCATGGCTCTGTGGCTCTGATACCATGTAGAAATTTCAATACAATTAATGTATTTCCTGCAATTCTCCTGATCTAACAATTATATGCCACTGTTAAATACATAATCACTTCTACTAATATTCTTGCGTAAATTTAAACCACGATCACAAAGTGAAAAATCAAGAACACATAACACAAAAGTTTTACCGGGAAAGCATAAAGCTAAAAACCCCACTATCGTATATTATGTATATCATGGATCATGAAACAATCTCATACAAAACTCTAATCCAAGAGCTCTCAGTACAATACAATAGTTTCACACTGTCATACAAAAATTGACAAACTCATGTGCCAATATTCTGTCTCCAGACAGCCTGCCTCCTCTGCACAATCCCTGCAATTAGAATTCTCACAATGAATTCGAATTGCCTAGTTTGCACATGCTCATGAGCATATCCACTGCATGTGTGATTGCATGAGTGCAGTTCACTCAAATCACAACTGATAGCCAAACTATCCCTTTCACCTGTTATCTCAAGTAGGTCTCCACTGGATCTGACATGCATGTAGTTAACCGTGGTGAATCTTCAGTTGCATGTGAGTTCACTGAGTTGAATTAATTAATAATTAATTCACTGAATTCTTACTAGTGTAAGTTTAGTTACAACTAGTACAACTTGGCTTAGCTCACTTAATTGAGTTAAACTACTTCACAACTCTCATAACTACACTTATAACTCTGTTACAACTTAAAGTCACCTCCATGTCTTACCAGTCAACCTTTGAACTCGAATTTCCCATAGTTAACTGATTTTCCATTTCAGTTAATTATTTCAAGTAATTATGAGATAATAGATTAATATTTATTGTCCAATTTATTTAAGGGAAAAGTAAATTAGACACATGTTTCTTGTTGACTTTTCAACATGGCCAACAACACAGTTAGTTAGGATGATCAGAGCCTCAACTGATCAACTGGAGCAGAGGCTCCACCAGGACGAAATGAATGCATAATTTGCAAGGGAGGAAGCACTCCTTTCCCAAGCACACAGGACACAAGAGCAATACGCCAAGGTCCAGGGAGAGCATAAACTGGAAAGAGTCCAAGAGAATCTTGCCGAAGCTTGGCTAGAGATAAGGAAGGAAGCACCACAACTACAAGAATCTAGTGCCACAGGAGAGCCCGAGCATCAGATTGAGCTACTCCAGGGAGCATGGTCACAACTGGCCATTCGCGCAGAGAAATTGGAAGCACAACTGCGAGAGAGCCAATGGGAAGGTAGAACAACAACCTAGGAAGATGCAAGAGAAAATGGAGAAAGTGCTGCTCGAAGGAAATAATGCCAGAGCAGCACTGCATAAAGGCACAACCGAATGCACAAGGATCTTCCACGAAGTTAGCGACTGAATGGGAATCATTGCAAGGTGCAACCAAACTATGGAGGATGTGCGCGCAAGAATATAGTCACTCAATGAAGCATTTGCGGTCACCATGGATCTGTTGGAGCAACAAGAGAAATTTGATCAGATACAACAAGCATACAATGAGCTAAATGCTCTGTTTGAAGCGCAATTGGTAACCAAGAAACAGATGCGTGAATTTCGACCTGTCGTTCAGACAATGTACATGCAAATGGATCAGGTAGATGCTACAACTAATTTCGAATGGAACTCCCTGGTTGCATCCAAGCCTAAAGGATGCATTACATATGCGACTCAACAGTTCGTAGTCGAGACCTCACCCCTTGCCAAGAAGTGGCAAGACAAAATTGTGGGTTTTCAAGAAGTCAGGAAGCGGGCCTCAGAGTTGGTCCCAGAGTTGGGCCCTTCGTTCAAAGAGGCGGAAAAGGAAAAAGCGTAAGCAAAAGATGAAAGCAAAGTGGAGACGAAGGACAAAGGAAAGCAACAGGCACTCCTAGAAGCTGTGGAAGAGCCAAGGACTTGACTCGAGGGCGAGTCGAGGATTGTGGTCAGAGCTTGTTGGGCCCTTCATTTTTGGTTAGAAGTTGCGCAAGGAAGACTACATTCCCAATTTTGGTCAGACACGAGTTGTGCAAGCCACAAAGGAGCTAGATAGTGGAGCAAGCAAAGAAACATAAAATGGTTGCGAAGAGGGACAACACAACACTAACAAGGCAAAAGAAGTTACAACAAAACAAGAACAAGAAAGCATGTGGAGTCTAAAGCTATAAGATCCCACTCAACCTATATGTATGAGATGCATACAATTGTAAAGGGTTAGATGACATAACTGATATAGAGGGGTATATGTTATAGAGGGTGCAGACAGATTAAAGGTTCTGTGATTGTAACTTGTAAACATTGGGGGAAAAGGGTAGATAGAGATCTAAGACATGAGTCCAGAGCCAAAAGCTTGTAACAAAGTATTGATTTGTATCTCTGAGATTGTATCCGAGAAGATCTTTTGATAATACATATGGAAGGACCTAAAATTTTGAAATTACAAAGTCTTCTGTGTTTATGATTATGAATCGTCTCTATACTTTACTTCTTTATGTATGATAAGATCAATGCATTGTCTCTGTTTACAACTTCTTCCACAACTTGACTGTCTTTATTTCCAGTTTAAAGGAGTTCATATCTGTTTTGTGGTTAGTCTGTCTTGCGCAAGATCATGGTGAAGTTTGAAGAGTCTGGAAATCTGCTTAAGTATTCTCCTTGCCCTTCTCTATCTTCTTGTCTTGGTTACGCTTCGGGTGAGACTTCTTCTCTTCGGAGGAGATGAAAATGCCAACGCTCTAGACTACTTGGTGCCTTTTGCTGGTAAATTGAGAAAGACCCTGGTCTGATCAATTCTGTGCCAACACACCTCACCCAACACTCGGTCCATTGATAAGAAATAAAGGATAATTCAAGTTCATCTATTCATATGGAATCTCTAAATAACACCTGAAAAGGGTGCTAATTTATATTTAACCATATAATAAATAATATTCTAGTAACAAAAATACTAAATAAAATTGGGTTAGATCCAGATTCTCTAAACATCTAATCTCTTTTGTTATTTGCCAAAATATATTCAAACTATGTACTCTCTACCAAACCACTTAATAAATAAAATTCTAGTAACAAAAATACTAAATAAAATTGGGTTAGATCCAGATTCTCTAAACATCTAATCTCTTTTGTTATTTGCCAAAATATATTCAAACTATGTACTCTCTACCAAACCACTTAAGTTACCACCTTTTTACTCTATACAAATAGTCATATTAATAAAAAAAGATATTGTTCATGCTATCAAAGCACTCTTTCTTGGTTAAAGGGGCTTTATTAAAATATTTTCCAATAAAAATTGTACCTCAAATTTAATATAGGGTACTCCCTATCTAAGTCAGAGAGGCAAGTAAATGGAAGTTCATTCAACTAATTTTATAAAGTTCTCACTTCAACAAGTTTTAGTCATTAACCATTGATATAGACATCAAACTTACTCATCATTCAATTATTTTCAGACCATGTAACAAGTTGTTTAAACTAATCAACTCCTCAGTTTATAGGAAAACAATTTTTAAAGAAAAACCATGTAAACAATTTTTAAAGAAGACCATGTAACAAGTTGTTTAAACTAATCAACTCCTCAGTTTATAGGAAAACAATTTTTAAAAAAAAACCATGTAAACAATTTTTAAAGAAAAACCATGTACACATTTTTCTTAGACTAGGTTAGAAATTTAATTTATTTATATATTCAAAATACAATTTAAATAATGAAAAATTACATAAATAATTATAAAAAAATTCTAAAAAATAAAATATTTAAGAAAATTTATTTATACATTCAAAATACAATTTAAATAATAAAAAATTACATAAATAATTATAGAAAAAATTCTAAAAAATAAAATGTTTAAACTTCTCTTATGTATTAACATATCACCATCTTTAAAACTAAAAATTCCATCATTTTTAAAACATTTTATATTATCTTTATTAAAATTTATTTATAAACAACCAAATGTGATGTATATTTAATTAGTTTTAAAGATTTAATATACAATTTCATATTTAATCAATTTTGAAGATTTAATATACAAGTTATATTTGTATAATGTTTTGGTCTTATGGCTAGTAAACACTATGATCATTGCTATAAAAAAATATTTATTTTAAATAATTAAACCATAATCCTAAAAAAATCTTAAAAGTAATTTAATAAATATATATTTTTTAAAATAAAAAGGGATATTTCCTATTACTATGTCGTTATGATACAAAAAAGTCACATGTCATCAGTCTGCTATATGTTTTGTCAAATTAGCGGAAATCAGAATAGGTGGCGGACTGTTATACTTTTAGTAAAAAAATCTATTCGCCATATGCCCTGCCAATTGGAAACCAGAGCAGGTGATGGATGTTTTTCCTTACATTTCTGTTCTAGGAATCTAAAGCAAACACGAATATGAAAAAAGAAAACATGACTGTAATTATACAACTTCCCAGTACAGAGAGCTGGGAAATAATTGTGCAAAGTACTAGTTGCAAAGAACCAGAAACTAATCATTGACACCTAGGGGTATGTCGTCTGGAGCTCTGGTGAGAGGGTTGTCACTGGGCTAGAGCAAAAAAGGCTTCACACAGGTCGATCAACGCTGATTTTTCGGTGCATTCGATAATGCGCCAAATAGCATGTCGATCCGTTGACTTATGAGGGTGTCCCGATGGAGCTGGTCCACCATTTGGCTCCCGAGGTCAAAGATGAGCTCTAGGTTCTTCGGGATGAAGAGAGGTGGCAGAGTTGGGTTGAACTCAGGGATTTTAGTTAGCGGTGGAGGCACCAAGACTGGGTGGTTCTCCTGCGTGGTGTCAATGCCTGCTTCCTTGACCGGCGCTGTCTCTTCCTTAACTTTGCTGATGTTGTCCTTGATTGAAACGCTTGAAGATTTGTGGAGGTATTCCTCCTGGAATTCCTCCTCAACTATGCAGGTGGCGCCTTCCATGGCATCCTGGGCACTTGCGCTAGCTGTATTGAGGCTGGGGAACTGTAAGTTGTCTGGTACCATGAAGAGGAGGGATTCTGGTGGAACCTAGATAGGTTCCTCTGGAATCACCTCCTCGACGTAGGACATTGGTGGAGTCCTTGGATTCTCTAAGCGCTAAGTCCTGGCAATGGACAAGGCTCTTTCTATCTACTATAATCGTCTCTGTTGGGCAGGGTAGCTGTTTCAGGCTAGTCTGCGCCTCGACTTTCCCCTCTCCCTCAGCATGGCTAAGCCACGAGGGCTAAGAATTCGCTAAATTACTGCTAGGAAAACCCACTGCACAGTAGTCATGTTCTTAGAGAAGGTAGGGTGGTGGAGCTCGAAGGAGAAATAATGCCAGCCCAAACCCAACAGGAGAGATAAACCTTGGGCGGACATGACCACTGTACGCACCTGTCTCCTGCAATTAATCCTTAGTGCCACCATTAACCAAAATCGAGGGAGATGTCCTCCCGTTCTCTGCGGATAATAATGGTCACCCTTCATTCAAGACTAAGGTGAAGGGCGGTGACCTGCCATATTTATGGCTGGAGTTCTGGGCAGGCTGCGTGGCCTCCCATCGCTACGTGGCACCCCATATGGGAGTAATTTAATAAACATTAAAAATAAGATATTGTGTATATTTAATCCATTTCTATATTTAATATACAAGTTATGTTTCTATAATGTCTTGTCTCATTGATAATAAACACTATGATTATTATTATAATAAATTATTTATTTTAAATAATTAAACAATAATCATATTTTAAAAGTAATTTAATATATATTAAAAACAAGTGTTGCATGGCAGTGTAGTCCCTACCGGGTTGGAATGGGAATAAATGCACAGGTATGGAGGGACCGTGGGAGAATGAGAAACTTGAAGTACCAGAGACATATGGAAACTATTGCAGACAGGTGGAAAGCAGTAGGCAGGACATGTGGTATCCATGTAGAAAAGGACACATGGCACTCTGCGACATGTCAGCCATAAGACGTAAGGTTGCTACATGACTCCAGGAGAATGTCACTCCGGGAGTTTTCCTTCCAGAACAAACAAGGTTCCCCCGAAGGCCGGAGCCCCGAAGAGACGTAGTCCTGAATTCCCGAATTCCCGAATTAGTTAATGATAATATTAAATTAATATCGGGTGAACAAGTAATTAGTGAGAAAGTCACTTTGTGAGAAATTTGTTCCATCGCTAAATATGGCCAGGGGAGTTCTAAATTTGGCAGGTTGGTAAAACTTCAGCAGGGATGCTAAAGTACCGGGGTCTCCGAGATCGCACATTGGAAACTGATCGACAACTCCCATTCATTTCAGAAAGAGAAGGCGCTCGAGCATTAATCTCCTAGAGAAATTTTGGCAATGAAACCATTTAGTTTTTGAAAGTATTCTCATTCTAATTATACCGTGTTTTGCATAATCCATCTTGATTTTATTTTCTTAATAAGATTCCATAATTTTTCCTATTACCAGTAGTGCAACAGATAGCTACTAAAAAGCACAAATATCCCCATCACTTGTAACTTGATATATTGTTGGACTCTGACTTGACATCTTGGAAATTTCCATTCCTACATTGTAGGTTTTATCTCTTTAATGTATTTATGAAATTCATTTATAATCTTTGTATACTTCCAACTAACTTCCATCCCAATATTTAGAGTTAACTTCAATTTCCATAGTCATTTTTAAAATTTTTCCCACGGACAAAGTAAACAACATCCATTTCATTCTATTAAATAGATCATCTGGCTTGTCTGTCTCTATATGTGTTAGGATAAATAAAGTTATATGTGGTGGCAAAAAAACCCATATAATTTTTTTTGAAAATGTGTTCAGTGTCAAAGATTCTTTGATCTTCTTGTGTGACCTCTGTGTTTGCTAGTTTTTTCTATATATTAACACACACCTAAGATGATTGTTTATTTTCACGAGTTTTCAGCTCATTGAATTTAATTTAAACTGTGTGAAAAGAAGGTGTCGAGACAGAGGAAGATGCCCTTTTCCTGAAACTTTTGTCCGTGAGCAACAAGCCCACTTTGCAGAGGTTGATTTGCAATTTCTCTCCAGGAAGAGGGCATATTTGTAACATGCCTATCCAGTTGATTGTTTTTTGGCAATGATAAATTTTTTTGAAGGTTTTTATTTTTGCGGATATTCTTGCAGATGTATTTACAAGTCTGTTGAGCCTTGAATCTGTTAGGACCGAAATAACAACCTAACGAGGATGTCAATCCTACTGCATTTTTATAGATGTGGTACTCCTCTTAAATTTTTTCCTGGGGTGTGTATAGTTCAAATGTGGGACTTAGAGAAAGTCTGTCGTAATGACTTGAAGCAATACAAAATGATAGAAAATGTTTTTTTTTTTTGTTTTTTGAAATAAAGGTTCCTGGAAAATAGGACCAGGAATCACACACATTAAACATTCAAATTAAATAAACACAATTTCCTGGCATCCAACATAGTTTAAGATAAATATTTCTGAGCACATAAAAATAAAAGAAGATGACCGACATGAATAAAGAGAAATAACTTTTGATTCCGAAAACAGGGTTACAAGGCATCATCAAGATTGTTCCCGAAATTGTTTTTTTTGAAATTTCTCAAAAAATAATAATGTCTGTTACATATTCCTCGAAATTTAAATGCGTTTGTCATATAGACTGGAATTGGATCTCCCATAGACCATAAAAGAAATAAGTACAAGAAATAGGACTGTAGAAAGAAGAAGTGGGTGACGGTAGACAACAAGACCTGAAAATAAGAAATTGGAAGTTATCATTCTTTGGTTAGACATTTCTATTTAAAGAGATGGAATATCTGGTTTGATAAAGAAAGCAAGATGTGATTAGTATAGACTTACTATGATGGTATCTCTCTCCCACTTTTCTATTTTCTTGCTGATGCCTTTTTATTTCTCTCGTCAACGGTTACTGGAATCGTGCCAACCACTTGTTGCCCTTCGTCGATGAGCTTGTAAATTTCCCTTTGGAGCCATTCTTCAATGTATCTTCTCATGTGGGCCACATTGATCTTATGCCAGATTTTTATGTTGAAAAGCTTGCTTTCTAATTCCTTTAGATCGATAGAAAGATTACACCGAGCCTGTTCAATTTCTTGATTTTTTACCGAATATTCCACTAGCCAGTTGTCCACGTCATCCTCATCATATTCAAGGATGCCATAAAATTTTTCTAAAGAAAACCCCTTAAAAATATCAACTTGTTCATTGAAGGCTTTCTTGGTTAAGAACAAGGAGTTAAGGATTAATGTGGGGTCTTGGACCTCGTTGGTACTTATGGCTAAGCCTATTTCGGTTAGCTTTCTGAATAATTCTTCTTTATTTGATACATCTCGTTCACATGATAGGACATTGAGATGTAGGTTCTTAATTTTCTCTTTCCAACATGCATTTAATTGTTTGATCCGGTTTGGGGAGGGGAGATCTTCTTCTCTTCTTCTCATTTATGTCATGTTGGTAACTTTGATGCCAAAATGGACGACCGTGTCTAGATAGAAACCTTCTTCATTTTTTAAATCCACCTACAAATATTCCTGGAGGGCATGTGCCCTCGTTCCAAAGGAAGTTATACTTTTTGATGTTTCCCAGGCTTCAAAAATTAGATCCATTCTTTTCTTGATATTCTCCTCCACATAGCCTCTACACGATGTGAGGAGGATGGAGGATCCTTTTAAATTGGCTGCAGGGGTGGAAGGCATGGTTATTGCTAAAGGACTGGCAAGCAATGGGATAGGAATCAATGCTTCCTCCAATTCCTTGATTCGGTCCTTTAGTTTGGCATTCTATACCTCAAGGCCTCCAATGGAATCATCAAGAGAATCTCCGATTTCTCGGTGAATTTGGGAGATTTGGGATGACTGCATGTTCCTAAGGTTAATCTCTGAATGAGATTTCAATTTATTATTTCTTACATCTCTCTTTTCAATAATTAAATTTTTAGATTCGTTGTCAAAAAAAACGCTCTGAAATACGAAGGGTTCATCTTTGTAAAAAATATCGGTCTTAGCTATTTCCATTAGGGGATTATGGTGGATCGCATCCCTGGGGTGATCACCGTCAGGGAATACATTTTCAAGATCAATCTCAAGTTCCATGTCTTCAAGGGAGAAGACATGTATATCACTTTCAGTTCCAGGCTCTTCCGCTTCTTGCACAACATTGTTTCTCTTCTTCCTCATGGGAAGCTTGTGAGAACTATCAATTTTACCCGGAGGAGGGTTCTTATCTCCTTCTCCATTTGAAGAATTGTGGGTTTCTTTCTTACTGTAATTTGCCCAAGGCTGTGATGGAAGTCACAGAGGCAACATCAAAACCACTTCAAAGCTGAGTTTTCCACCCCCGTTCAAAACTGCAAAAAGATATTTTCTTCGACCTACCTACTCCTTAGGGTCTTCATTTAGGTTCTCAACAACTTCAGCCAGATCCCTTAAATCAGAATGTTCTCTTGGCTTAGGATTTTTTAGCTTTAGTTTTATCCTCAAACATTTAATCATTTTAAGCAATTTGCGATTTTCCTTGAGCAATTTCTTGTTCCTTTTCTGTTCTTTTACATGCATTTTATCTAATCTTTCAAAACCATATCTTACCTCATCTGAGGTATTGCTTATAGTTTGGTTTTGGGATTTGATGACCCTCTCAAGCATTTTCATCTCTGATATTTCTTCTTGGAGTTTTTCAATCTTCGATGGTTTGCTGACCTTGCTGTGCCTGCTGGTTGATGTTTCAGGAATCTCCAAGTCTGGGAACTCTGATGAAAAAGGTGCTTCTTCGAAGATAGCCTTTTCAGGAACCTCTCCTTCCCCTGGCTCTAAATCCTTGTCTGAATCTGTATAAGGCAAATTCAAAACGTTTTTACCAGAGGCATTTGTTTGCCCTTCTATATCTTGGCTAAAAACAAGCATCTTCTTGGCTTTCTTGGACTTGGAAGAAGAGGCTGGGTCCTCTGTAATTACTGGGGAAATGACTCTCCTTTTCCTTTTACTTCTCTATGGTGTTGAAAACTTAATGAGTAAAGTCTTTTTCTGGTCCTTGGGCTGGGGTTCTGGTTCAAATTCACCCCAGAAAAGAAGATACTCCCAACTCCTATCCCTCTTCTGCAATTCTTGAAACAATATGAGTTTGATAAGACTGTGATGGGAAAGTCACCGAGCTCCTTCCTGAGCAAATTTCCTCCCTTCTTCATCTACAATAATAGTTGTCAATACCTGCACTACAACAAAATCGGACATGGGGAGATACAGTGGCACTGATAGGGGATGAATTGAAGTTTGGGCGAAGGAGTGGAGAGATACAGTGGCGCTGATAGGGGATGAATTAAAGTTTCAGGCGAAGGAAAATACGTGGTATGGGGAAAAAGGTTTGAATGAAAACCCTTGATAAAGAATGAAAACCAATCACAGTGATGATTGTATCATTCGATCAAGATGGAAAAAACCACATGATGGATCGGGAAAAACAAATGATGTGAGCTTATGGTGATTGGATCTACTAGATCAGGGTTAAACAGATATCATTAAATAATCATAACATACAATCAATCACTTGCCCAGATCGTATTATGATTTGATTTCAGTTGATTTCAGCAGCACTTGAGATGATGATGCTGTGTACCGATGGCGGTTTGAGAATCCGATGGGACAGTCTGATCGTTAACCGACTCTATGCTTTCGACAGCTTAAAATGCCTCACACATACCGTTTTAGCTACCGAAAGAGACAATTTTCGGCAGCTTAGAATACTTTGAGAAAACGCCCTTAGCTGCCAAAAGTGAAATTTTAGAGCTTTTCTAATAAAAGTAAAGACTCATCACTTATTTGAAAAGGAAAATCCAAAGCTCTTCTTGAAGACCTCTAACTCAAAAATCATTCATCTAGTGATCCATCTTATTACCTAATGAAATTTTTATGTCAAATAGACAGTAAGACTAGCAAGCCATGAACTTCATTATGATACCCACCAATCATATCTGGATGATTAGGTTTCCTATCATTACAATATACTAACATAGGATCCAACTAGGGATGACAGCTTCTGAGGAGGTGTCAAGAATATCATATCTTCGGGTTTCGTAAATCAGAGCCTTATCCATGGGATGATCCCACAATCTTATTATGCAACTTGTACTACATCAAATTGAAAACAAAAAGATGAATTTTGAAAAATTATTGAAAGGGATGCTCAAGGAGTCGAGCTTATTCAAAACTACTACCTACCCTACTGCAATCATTGCTCAGCTAGGTAATGGAAAAATGCCAATGCAGCCAATCCAACAGTTGATCTAGTGGCTCTGTTCTTTCACTGTCTATGATGAAACTCAGAAATAAATTTGTTACTCATGTGTGAGAGTAATTCCCAACCTGCTTTTCCTTACATAAGATTTGATAAACCTGAACCATAGGAAAAACATTGGCAATGGAAAAATATCCTGTATTAAAAAATTTCTCCATATATGTATTTACATGATCAATATAGGTTTGGCCCATCTTTTGATTTTCAACTTCAAACAACTCAGCATCAAGACTTGATTTTTTACCTATGCCTTCTGTGTCTTTCAGCACTTCTTTATATGACTGTGGATTCTCTGATGGTTTTTGAAATGATGCCTCTGCTGCACCAGACAGTGGGGTAGATTTTTTGAACATATCCATATTATAACAATGTTTTAATTCATTTGGAGTAAATGAAGCTAGACTTTGAAACAAACATCATCCAAAATATCAGCTACAGGGTCATAAAATGTTTTGGATGGTGGTGGTATTGGCCTTCTTGGTACTTCATGGTTTACACTGTGATTTTCAACCAGAATCCGACCAAGATCCCCTCTCACAATTTGAAAAGAAATAGGACACAACGGTAATGAATTACAATGGATCATCTCATTATCTGTTTTAGGCTTCATGATTTCATCTGATGCTTGCCCTTCCAAAAGGCTCAAGGGTTGCACCTCTGGATTAGCTTCCATGTTTACCTTGTTTTCCTCATTATTTCTATTCACGACCTGTTTGTAATGTTCCCTTAACAATGAGGCAAAACATAGGGGCAAACATTCTGCATTTCTTGGGAAATTTTCTACGTCATCTTCCTTGCAATCTTGTTGGATATGCAAAATCTAATTGTCATCTGTGCACTGTGATAATTGGGCTTCTTCTTTCCATGAAGATAATACTGGCTGCTTTGAACAATCATCTTCAATCTTAACCATATAGTCACCATACTGAAGATCAGATCTGAGCATATTATCCATGTGGGGGGGGGGGGGGCNGGGGGGGGGGTCATCAAACATGCATATCATCTCCGGAGAATTTCCCCCCACCATCTGACTTTGAACTTCTTCTTTGACTGTGTTGTGAATTGAGTACGTGAAGAAATCCTCCAGTGGTTTAGGATAAAGAGGCTGGCATGCTAAGTTTTTGGGGACATTTATTCTTGTTCTTTCTAGAGTCGATGATACATGAGGCTTTTGAAAAACAATTTCATCTTTCCTGTTAATCTTGTGCAACATTTCATTTACAGTGTTCATCAGAATATGCAGCTTTACGTCTAAGGATATCGCATGCTCCTTTTTTGTCTTGTCTTTTCTTACTGCTTCTAGCTTTGCCTTCCTGTTCAACATGTTATCTTCCACATTGACTGCGATATTTTTCATTTCTTCTAGGGTTGCAGTGTCTCTTTCTCTTAATTGGAATGTCATTTCTAAATCAAAGGCTTCTGGGAAATGCAATTTAGCTAAACCAGGAGGTGTCCTTACATCCACAGGTATTGAATGATACACCTCATTGAACCTGGTTGAGAACTATTGTACCATCTCTCCAGTCTTTCTTTTCAAGTGGTCGTATTCTTCTAGGATGAGGAAAACATTTCCCATGACCACCCATCTTTCTAGGAAAACTTGCACAAATTGATGAAAATTTCTGATGCTTGCAGCTGACAGATTTCTAAACCAATTTTTAACTTTACCTTGCAAAGACAGGGAAAACATCCTGATACAGACATCATCATATTCAACTTCATAAAGGTCAAAGACATCCTCAAGGTTTTGAATATGCTTTTCAGCAGCGATCTTCCCATTTTCTCCATCAAACCTAGGCAGATTATTGATGTAATTGATAGAGAGGTCATGGAGAATAGGAGGAAAATCTAGAGGTTGGTATCGGTCTGGGACTTTTGCAAGCACAAGAGATGAAGCAAGAGGCCTACAACCATCCAGAGGTTTTGCAAGAGTAGGAGATAAAGCAGGAGGCTTATGTCTCACTAGGCTTTCTACAGATGCATCTGGGGTGTGCAAAGGTGTATGAGTATGTACATAATCTACAATTGGGGATCTGATCTCTTGGGGCTCATCAATCAATAGGTGGTCACTGTAATCTTTGGCAATATACTCTTGATCAGGCTTAGAATAAGACAAAACATAATTGCAGATAAAACCAAATATGTCTTGAATGCAATTTGAGCTTGAGTACCTGGTCTTTCTAGGCTGCTTGGCCATGCTTTAGGTTCTTCCTCCAGTGGGGTCTTTGAGTTGGCACTGTCTGGAGCTAATTGGAGTCGCCAGGTGAGTGATCTTAGCCTTCTTGTGTCTGGTCACTATCCACCATCAGTGATCAGATCTGAAGCTTTGAAGTGTACTACTGGGGAGAGTTCCCCAGTATGGTCGCCATTCTGTTAGTGCTCTGTAATTTGCCCAAGGCTGTGATGGCAGTCACAGAGGCAACATCAAAACCACTTCGAGTCTTGGATCTATCCCTCTAAGACTCAAAGAGGGATCTCTCTGTCTGATATAGCTTTG
>JASDQU011029525.1:16416-27534 GCA_032191745.1 Picea mariana
AGCAATTTCTTGTTCCTTTTCTATTCTTTTACATGCATTTTAGCTAATCTTTCAAAACAATCTCTTACCTCATCTGAGGTATTGCTTATAGTCTAGTTTTGGGATTTGATGACCCTCTCAAGCATTTTCATCTCTGATATTTCTTCTTGGAGTTTTTCAATCTTCGATGGTTTGCTGACCTTGCTGTGCCTGCTAGTTGATGTTTCAGGAATCTCCAAGTCTGGTAACTCTGATGAAAAAGGTGCTTCTTTGAAGACATCATGTTCAGGAACCTCTCCTTCCCTTGCCTCTAAATCCTCGTCTAAATCTGTATAAGGCAAATTCAAAACGTTTTTACCAGAGGCATTTGTTTTCCCTTCTGTATCTTGGCTAAAAACAAGCATCTTCTTGGCTTTCTTGGACTTGGAAGAAGACGTTGGGCCCTCTGTAATTACTGGGGAAATGTCTTTCCTTTTCCTTTTACTGCTCTATGGTGTTGAAAACTTAATGAGTGAAGTCTTTTTCTGGTCCTTGGGCTGGGGTTCTGGTTCAAATTCACCCCAGAAAAGAAGATACTCCCAACTCCTATCCCTCTTCTGCAATTCTTGAAACACTATGAGTTTGATAAGATTGTGATGGGAAAGTCTACCCTGCACCTTGCTAGGTATGGCCTGGACTTGTTGTGTCATCTTTGTCAGACTTTTGTGAAGGTAGAAGGGCAGATTCAGAGGACATCTCGCTGTGAAATGATTCATGAGCTTGAAGTGGTAGAACATTACTTTGCTATATCTGCCTTCACACGTTATGTATACCTGGATGGCTTTGAGCAGATGTTGCCACTTCTCTTCCAAGTAGGATCTAGGGATATCCTTTTTCAAAGTGATACATTTGTGTTCGGGTTTGAGATAAGACCTGAACTCAATGTCTTTGATAGTGGTTGACTTGAACCATCTTTCACTAGTCCTTGGCATTTCTGTCACTACTGCAACAATTTCTTCATCAACCTGTACCTCAATTGTTCCAACTTTGGCTTTGGCTCCGTCAAAGGTCAATGCAAATGCTTCAGACACACCTTGATGAAATCCTTGGAGTTTTTCACAGAATCTATAGCAGCCAACGTCTCTGAACATCTGGAAAATCTCAGGGTGAGATTCCGGATAAGTTATGTCACTGAGCTCCTTCCTGAGCAAATTTCCTCCCTTCTTCATCTACAATAACGGTTGTCAATACCTGCACTACAACAAAATCGAATGTGGGGAGATACAGTGGCACTGATAGGGGATGAATTGAAGTTTGGGCGAAGGAGTGGAGAGATACAGTGGCGCTGATAGGGGATGAATTGAAGTTTCGGGCGAAGGAAAATGTGTGGTATGGGGAAAAAGGTTTGAATGAAAACCCTTGATAAAGAATGAAAACCAATCATAGTGATTATTGTATCATTCGATCAAGACAGAAAAAATCACGTGATGGATCGGGAAAAACAAATGATGTGAGCTTATGGTGATCAGATCTACTAGATTAGGGTTAAACATATATCATTAAATAATCATAACAAACAAACAATCACTTGCCCAGATCGTATTATGATTTGATTTCAATTGATTTCGACAGCACTTGAGATGATGATGCTGTGTATCAATGGCGGTTTGAGAATCCGATGGGACAGTCTGAACGTTAACCGACTCTATGCTTTTGACAGCTTAAAATGCCTCACACATACCATTTTAGCTACTGAAAGAGACAATTTTCGGTAGCTTAGAATACTTTGAGAAAACGCCCTTAGCTGCCAAAAGTGAAATTTTAGAGCTTTTCTAATAAAAGTACAGACTCATCACTTATTTGAAAAGGATAATCCAAAGCTTTTCTTGAAGACCTCTAACTCAAAAATCATTCATCTAGTGATCCATCTTATTACCTAATGAAAATAACTTGGAAAATTTTATGTCAAATAGACAGTAAGACCAGCAAGCCATGAACTTCACTATGATACCTACCAATCATATCTAGACGATCAAGTTTCCTATCATTATAGGATACTAACAGGTGGGTCGTTGGAGAGATGCTCCGAGATATCCTACTCTTGGGAGTGGCAACTGGGGATTGGGCACTCTTCTCACTGGGGCCTTTTCCCTGTTGTTTGTACAATTCATTGGTGCTTTGCAATGTCTCTAAATTGCCAGTGTCAGGAGAAGGAGTGTTCTTGTCATTGTCTCTATCTTCGTTCAAGAGTTTATGGATACAAGACCTGCTGAAGCCAACTTCTAGTAAATGTTCTGCACAAATCCCATTAGGTTCGAACCCTCTTAGTCTTTTAGCACAACTTAGGTTCAAGTTGTTGAAATGGCCTGCGAATTCTTCAATCTTATTGACGTTACTGAAAACAAAGTTCCCAACTTTCCGAGGCAGAGGAATGAACTGTTTTTTTGTCTTCTCATGGAAAAAATTCAACCAATAGTTGTATTGCCTTGCTATTTCTATAAAAAACATTTTGTCCATAATGTGACATGGAAGGAAAACAAGATTTTCCTTGGAGAAAAAAATCATTATTACACTGTAATTATCCATTTGTTCAAGTGTCCCCTTCCTGTCCAAAAACTTGGTTTCCTATTCAGACATCTGAGGAGCATCCTTTCCTAACAATAAATCTTTGAAAACTGAGACAAAGTCATTAAAAACCTCATAAAAACAATGGGAGGCCTTGTGCTTCCATAAGGCTTGGTACCAGAAGGTTACTGGGTTGAATTCACAGTTTACCTTCTTGGAGACAAATAGTTTTGGAAATGGAAAGTAATGCGCTATCGCAAAAAACAAGTAGGATGACATATAAATTTTTTTCCCCTGTTTGAACTGTGACAATTGGAAACGATTTCAATGGAAATCAGCTTCCCCCAATAAAAAATGGCTTGTTCCTTGACCATGAAATACAAAATATAAAGAATCATGCGGGAAATGCTTGCTGTGGATTCCTGTCCTGTTATCCTCGTAAACAACCAGGCAATTTCCCGAAATGGATTTCTAAACGAACTAAGTTGCAACCTTGTGATATCTTCAGGAACTGTCGTTGGGTCTTCCAGGAACTTGGGTAAGAGGTCCAACCCGTTATCATGCTTTTTTAGGAACTCCTTGCAGTCTTCTCCTCTGAAGGTCAATGTTGGCTTCGACAATATCAACATCTTGCAGAAGACCTGAGGTGACAAAGAAACAAGAGAGTGGTCCCGCAGTGGAATAATTCTTTGGCTTGAAATATATCTCTCGACACACCAAGAGACCACCTCCTTACAATCAAAGACTTCAGGGACACATCTTGCACGAGCAATTCCAGAGGTCCAAATTACATCATTCTGGGCGGAAGGGGATAAGTAGTAATAATATGCCTTGGACCACTGGAAGTTTTGGTCATCACGCCCGAAGATGTTCACTGTATCTCCACAGAAATGTTATCGAGTTGCTGCCATAAGTTGAAGAGAACGCCCATTTTCTCCAAACGATGTTTGAAATGAACACTCAGAAGGGATAATATAACCCTCCGCAAATCTTGGTTTAATGCGTGTCAATGGGAGGTCTCCTCGAGCCTTTCACTCATTAATGACAATATCTACGGTTCCTGCATGATGAACTGTTAGCATTAAATCTTACTAATTGCATACAGGGATGACGAAGAGAGATTAAGGATTGGAGATTTCGTGAACCTATCATCCTGACGACCCGCGAAAGACATTCCGTGATGTTTGAAATGAACACTCGGAAAGGATAATATAACCCTCCGCAAATCTTGGTTTAATGCATATTAATGGGAGATCTCCTTAATCCTTTCACTCATTAATGTCAATCTTTACGGTTCCTACATGATGAGATGTTAACATTAAATCTTACTAATTGCATATTTATAAAGAAGTGCGAAGGTGGAGGGGACGGGGAAGAGAGATTAAGGAATGACTAAGTATGGAAAGTGGTTGGTCGGGCTTCAAAATAGGGTCACAAGGGATACTCAAGAGAGGGGAGGTCCCGACGATCAAATTGTATGTCTCAGAAGTTTTGAGTGCAAAATGTGTAACACAGAAGAAGGCATGATGGGGCAGTCCAATAATCAATTTGCATATCGCGGAACTTCGGGTACTGTTTATAGGTCTGGAACAATGGAAGCGCAATCTTGAGCCTTCCTGTTCGGGAACCTGCAATCTAAAAAATGGCTAAGTATGGAATGGGGAAATGGTCGGTCGAACTCGTTTTAGGTATTATATTGAAATTTGTAATGGATTTCCCATTACATAGAAATATGTTTTTTGTATGTTTCTGGACAATTTGTGTAGGGATAGTCAGTGTGACTGTCTCCTCGAGCCTTTCACTCATTAAACAATATTTTCGGTTGCTGCATGATGAGATATTAGCATTAAATATTACTAATTGCATACTTGGAAAGAAGTGCGAAGGTGGTGGGAACTGGGAACAATAATTAAGAATTGGAGATTTCATGAACTCGCCAACCCACCAACCCGACGATCCGTGAAAGAGATTCCAAGAAATGACCAAGTATGGAAAGTGGTTGTTTGGGCTTCAAAATAGGGTGACAAGGGATCCTCAGGAGACGTGACGACCTGACAGTCAAAATGTATGTCTCAGAACTTTTGAGTGCAAAATGTGTAACACGAAAGAGGGCATGATGGCGGAGTCCGACAGTCAATTTGTATATCGCGGAACTCCGGGTGTTGTTTGTAGGTCACAGAACAATGGAAGTGAAATCTAGAGCCCACCTGCCCGGGAAACCGCAATCGAAAAAGTGGCTAAGTATGGAATGGGGAAGTGGTTGGTTGGAGTCATGATATAAAAGCATGAGTGAAAATGTGAACCCGTGAATCTGCCAACCCACGCACTTAGACATTTTCAGAAAAATGACTAAGTAACCAGAAAGAGAAAATAGAGGGGAAAAAGAAAGGGGAATTCGATTAAGTATAGAAGAGAGTGGGAAAATAGAAAATGGGAGGGCAACTTTTGGAAGTGAGAATTGGTCTCAAACAAACCCCATTGTTTCAAAATGATCATTTTCTAGTCCAATATTTTATCCACATACTAGTTTTGTATTGTGTTTGTATCATTAAAAAGGGAGTGAGAAAATGAAAATATAAACTATAACTTGATTTTTGGCTATAACTATGTATAGTTGATTTACATGCACTATTGATGTTTGGCTTTTGTAGATAACAGTGGGTTAGCATAATTTTGCATTCTTACTGTGATAAGGCCTTAAAAAAACTAGAATAAGTAACAATTTTTTCCAATTCAATTCTCACACAAAAAAATTCTCTAATCCCATAATATTCCTCTTTGTCGATCCGATAATAGGGAGGTCAATTTGGTAGATTGGGTTATTGGTCATTTTAGGTGACTGGGGTGCATCAACTAATGCTTTGATGAAGATTTGTTTTTATTGCAACCCGTGGGAGTAATTTTGTTTTTGATACATTGTTTAATGCCTTGAAATATTATTTTAAGTATTAAACTTCTTGCAACATATTATTCATTGAATGGTTTGTTGTTTCCCTATGTTTTTACCTCTATTATTTCACTTGTCTGCCATTACTCTGCTACCATCCAAGGAGAACCCTCATCCATATCATGTTTTCAATTTGACCATGCTTTTGTCTTGGTGAAACAACCCTCTAACTCACCAACAAATTCAAAAGAACAACCATTCCAAACTTCCGGTGGCCTGGATCTGCCCTTTAGCACTCATGTGCAGACTTTATGAGCAACGATAACTATGAAGTCAATTAGACAGCTCTACAGGCTCTTCAATCAAAGAATAGAGAAAGTGAGTCATAGTTATACTTTCCAGGATGTGTTTTTATAAGAGAAGCATCGAAAAGCTATAGAGAAATAAATGGAGGGTTGCTGAAATAAACTTATTGTATTGTCAACTTGACTGTAAGTATAACAACATCGAAGTTGAATTTTGATTTTGTGGTTGATATCATAGCCCCATTTGACTTCAGCTAGCATATATTGTTTTTTTTCAAAATATTTGCGAAGAAGAATTTTGGTAATTTCATTAATAAAGTAAAAGTGCTCAAATAGAGGTCAGGGGATGGACAACCAATAGTGTGATTCCTTCTCGAGTGAAGGAATCAAGGAAGTGAGAGGGAAATAAGAGATGGTTTGCTCAGTAAGGTTGAGATGAGAATGAAACTTCTTGGGCGGGGCCCCAACACCCGCATCGTGAATTAGTGTTTCTATGTTCTATCTACATTACGAATGGAATTGAATGTTGGTTTGAAACTATGTGTGAAATTCATTTATGTTTCCATAGAAGCCTCATGTGATTGACACAATTCATTGTCATATAATTGTTCCATGCTTAATATTTGATCAAATTACTTGAGTCAATACAATATTTAAGAATTATGAGACTATCGAACCATGCAAACGAGAAGAGGTGTTAAATCCAACAAAGAATCCCCAACCAAGATTCTAAGGCAATTTTTTAATAGTAAATCTATAAGAAAAAAAGTGGGTAATATATATTTATCCATAGACATTGGATTGAGTTCTTTGCACCAAAGCATTTAACATACTTGTCATAAATAAAGGTAGAGGAGTTACAAAAGAAAAACATGCATACAATTCTGTGTTGTTCATCTAGTGCAACAACATGCAGAAGACATCGACAAGCTCTTGAACATGAATACAAAACTAATTATCATGCTTTTTTAGGAACTCCTTGCAGTCTTCTCCTCTGAAGGTCAATGTTGGCTTCGACAATCTCAACATCTTGCGGAAGACCTGAGGTGACAAAGAAACAAGAGAGTGGTCCCATAGTGGAATAATTCTTTGTCTTGAAATATATCTCTCGACACACCAAGAGACCACCTCCTTACAGTCAAAGACTTCAGGGACACATCCTGCATGAGCAATTCCAGAGGTCCAAATTACATCATTCTGGGTGGAAGGGGATGAGTAGTAAGAATATTCCTTGGACCATTGGAAGTTCTGTTCCTCACGCCCGAAGATGTTCACTGTATCTCCACAGAACAGGATACGGGTCCCGCAATTGAATAATTCTTTGGCTTGAAATATATATCTCAGTGCACCAAGAGACCATCTCCTTACAGTCAAAGACTTCAGGGACACAACCTGCATGAGCAATTCCAGACATCCAAATTACTTCCTTCTGGGTGGAAGGGGATGAGTAGTAAGAATATGCCCTAGACCACTGGATGTTCCGGTCATCATGCCCGAAGGTGTTTACTGTATCTCCATAGAATTTTTGTCGAGCTACTGCCATAAGTTGATGAGAACATCCATTTTCTCCAGATGATGTTTGAAATGAACACTCGAAAGGGATAATATAACCTTCCACAAATCTTGGTTTAATGCGTATCAATGGGAGATCTCCTCGATCCTTTCACTGATTAATGACAATCTCCACAGTTCCTGCGTAATGAGCTGTTACCATTAAAGCTTACTAATTGCATACTTAGAAAGAAGTGCGAAGGTGGCGGGGAAAATGAAGAGCGATTAAGGATTGGATATTTTGTGAAGCCTCCAACCCGATGACTCGCGAAAGAGATTCCATGATGTTTGAAATTAACACTTGGAAGGGATAATATAACCCTCCAAAAATCTCGGTTTAATGCGTATTAATGGGATATCTCTTCGATTCTTTCGGTTATTAATGAAAATATTTACAGTCCCTACATGATGAGATGTTAGCATTAAAGCTTAACAATTGCATACTTATAAAGAAGTGCAAAGGTGGCGGGGACGACGAAGAGCGATTAAGGATTGGAGTTTTCGTGAACCCGCCAACCCGACGACCTGCGAAAGAGATTCCAATAAATGGACAAGTATGGAAAGTAATTGGTTGGGCTTCAAAATAGGGTGACAAGTTATACTCAAGAGATGTGAGGGCCCAACAATCAAATTATATGTCTCCTAACTTTTGACTACAAAATGTGTAACACGGAACACGACACGATGGTGGAGTTCGGAGATCAATTTGTATATCGTGGAACTCCATGTGTTGTTTGTAGGTCGTGGAACAATGGAAGCGCAATGTTGAGCGTGCCTGCCCAGGAACCGGCGATAAAAAAAGTGGTTAAGTATGGAATGGGGAAGCGGTCGGTTGGACTCATGATATAAATGTTGGATTACTAAGAGGGGGGGTGAATCAGTAATAACGTATAAAAATTCTTTTTCTCCAAATAATCCAAGTGTTATATCAATGTAGAATTATTATCCAATAATGAGCAATAAGAAATGAACAATCACACACATACACAATACACTAGTGTTTTACGTGGAAACCCAAATAGGGATAAAACCACATAATGCTTTATCTTATATGTCTTGAAGAATTACATTCATTGGAAGCACCAACTTCCTTTGTTTTCTAGCTGCAACTGGAAGGAGACTCCAACCCCCTATTTTCCCAGGCTACAACCTGAAGGAAGCTCCAAATCCCCAATTCTCTGGCTACAACCAGAAGGAGGCTACAACCCCCTATGTTCTTCGGCTACAATCGAAAGGTGGCTACAACCACTTGTCCTTTCCCCGTCCAACCTCCCTGAAGTAGAGGTAGAATGATGGAACCACTGTCACACTATCACTGTGAGATATACCACTGTAAAGATGTACCAATAAACCTGAACCATGCATCAACCTGTACCTCAACCTGTAATCAACCTATACCATAAACAAGTGCATCAACCATGCACCAACCTGTACCAAACAATTTGTAATCAACCTGTACCATAAACAAGTGCAACCAACCATGTACCAAGTATGTACCAATGATGTGTCAAGTACTCATAAAATATGAATCATCAATATGTACCAACATCATCAAATATACACCTCATGTATGTGCCAACTCATCAACTACTTGTCTCAACCATGTACCCAACTTGTACCTCAGCCAAAAGCCCTCATCAATTTCATCATCCAAATATGATTTGTAACTCTGTAATAGACCTGGTGTATATGATCACATACTTATAATGAATAAAGATCCAAAATTGATACACAATATTCTTCAGTGTGTTTTATACAATTCCTCCAGGTTTCACTACTTGGAACCTCTCAGAAAAGCAGATATGGCAAAAATGGCACACCTTGCTAAAGTCTGGCTTATTCTATAGAGCGAACTTGTAGAGTGTGCCCCGCATGAAATATTTGTTGAATTGATCTAAAACAGTTACAAAACATACTACAGATTGTTCTATAACCAACACATTTTGTCTTACTTAATTTGGATCTGTTATGAATAAATTATGATATTTTTACCCGAAACACCTCTTTTTGACTAGTTTCAGGACTAGCCACAAACCCTATTTTCCACGGAGTGTAAATCCAAAAATAAAACGACCCACAAGTTGAATTTTTTACCACAGATACTTGGATATGTTTCCTCAATGGAATAGCAATTTCATGGTCTAAATAATTATAGAAAATAATTTATTGCGAAAATGGTGGGATGACCTGAAAAAAACATACTTTAGAAAGCATCATCAAAATAATTTATCCTTCCTTGAATTCCGGCCTTCTTTTCTTCAATTTCCTCAGAAATTCGGCTTAGATATCCTTTGGTTACCTCAAACACCTATATGTATTCAATATTCTCAAGTGTGTCTTAAATGAGAGAGCCTTGCCTCTTATTTATACTCTCCAAGTAGCTTCCTTAAAAACATCTTCTAGGTCACTTTGCCCACTTTCCTTATTTTAGGGTTAACCCACTTCTAATTTCTCCATTAAATTTAATATTGAATTAATTTATTTTTTATTCACTTTGAATTATAGTACACTCATCAGTTCACTTTATTATTTACCTTTTAAAATCTCTTAAACCACTTTGACTACTTTGACCTTTTGGGGCTTCTAGATGACATATGAGGGTCCTCCAACTTCGTAAGGCCATAACTCTCAAACCGTGAGGAGTTATGAGACGTTATACATACCAAAAGAAATGGAATGACATGTACTATCCATATAGAATAGTATTACCTGAAAATATATCAAAACTCATACCGTTATCCATCAAACAAAATTGGGTCCATTACCCAAACTTGGGTTCTCCAACTTCTCATGGCCATAACTCTCTAACCGTAAGGAGTTATGTGACTTTCCACATACCACTAGAAATGGAATGATAAGAACTATCCATATAGGATAATTTCACTGAAAAATTCACCGACTCTCATCTCATTATTCCACAAATAAGCATGGGTTCTCTAACCATACTTCTGGGATGACTCAATCCGCAAAGCGTCTTGCCATGAGGGATTTCACCATAAGGGGACCACTTTGGAGTTCATCCATTTCTACTTATTATCAAACATGACAAGACAATAATGAGTCATCTTTACATCAAACAATCTTGGGTCCATTACCCAACCTTTGTGCTACGGGGCTTTCTTCAAGGGTTGACATCAATGACAACCAACCTTAATCAACAATCTCCCCCTTTGGCATTGATGGCAACATTCTGATGCAATTCTGAAATCATGTCACTCATACTCCCCCTGGAACCATGCATCTGTCCTCTGCCTCTGTCCTCTGCATCTGATGAATCTCTCCCCCTTTTTCATCAATGGCAAAGGTATCTTTCCATCCGGGGTTGCTCCCCTTGACTGAACTATCCTCTTATGGTGCTTCCTCGTGTAAATCTAAGACATATAAGATAAGCATTTAAAAAACATTCATTTTGGATTAGAAATAACTCTAAGTCTCTGGCGAAGATATTCAAAGGATTCCCATGGAAGTGGTTTTGTGAAGATGTCTGCCACTTGTTCTTTTGTGCCTAGATACTCAACTCTGATGTTATTTTGTACAACCTGCTCCCGTAGAAAGTGGTACTTTATTGGAATGTGCTTCATCTTGGCGTGCATCACCAAGTTCTTCGAGATACTGATGGGGCTTGTATTATCACAATAGATTGGAATGGGCTCATCATACTCATCTTGTATATCTGTCAGAGTTTTTTTCATCCAAAGAACCTGTGTACAATATGATGCTGCTACAATATACTCTGCCTCGGCTGTAGATAAAGATACTGATTATTGTTTCTTTCTTAGACATGATACTAAACACTCACCCATGATACTAGAAATGATTATTGTTTCTTTCATTAGTCATCAATACAACCTA
>JASDQU011029525.1:27634-40036 GCA_032191745.1 Picea mariana
GAGTTATGTGATGTTCCACATACCATCAGAAATGGCATGATAAGCACTATCCATATAGGATAGTTTCACTGAAAAATTCATTGGTGTTCATCTCATTATTCCACAAATAATCATGGGTTCTCTAACCATACTTCCAGGATAACTCAATCCACAAAGCGTCTTCCCGTGAGGGATTTCACCATAAGGGGACCACTTTGGAGTTCATCCATTTCTACTTATTATCAACCATGACAAGACAATAACAAGTTATCTTTACATCAAACAATCTTGGGTCCATTACCTAACCTTTGTGCTATGGGGCTTTCTTCAAGGGTTGACATCAATGACAACCAACCTTAATCAACAATAAAAGCATGAGACATTTTCAGAAAAATGACTAAGTAACTAGAAAGGGAAAGTAGAGGGGAAAAGGAAAGGTGAATTTGGTTGTCAATTTTTATGTCGAGGAACTCCGAGTGCTATTTGTAGGGTGAAAAACAATGGAACCACAATCTTGAGCTCACCTGGCCTGGAAACCACGATTGAAAAAGTGGTTGAGTATGGAATGGGGAAGCGGTCGGTCAGAATCGTGATATAAAATCATGAGTGGAAATGTGAACGCGTGAATCGGCCAATCCGCACACTTAGACATTTTTCGAAGAACGACTAAGTAACCAGAAAGGAAAAGTAGAGGGGAAAAAGAAAGAGGAGGGAAATTTTTTGAAGTGGGAATTGGTCTTAACAAAGCCCCATTGACAGTCTTAAAATTAACTATGAAGTGCATTAGATAGTTGTACATGCTCTTCAATCAAGGAATAGAGAAAGTGAGTCGTAGTTATACTTTCCAGGATGTGTTTGCATAAGAGAAGCATTGAAAAGTTACAAAAAAATCAATGGAGGGTTTTTCAAGTAAAATTATTGTATTGTCAACTTGACAGTAAGTATAACAATGACGGATTTGAATTTGAATTTTGTGTGGTTGATATCATAGTCCCATTCAGATTTAGCTAACATATATCCTTTTATTTCAAAATATTTTTGAAGAAGAATTTTGGTAATTTCATCAATCAAGTAAAAGTGCTAAAATGAACTACATATTACATTTGCTTCACATAGCTTACATTAAAAGGCAAGGCAGGTCTTGTATATTCTTTAAGATCATAGAAAAACCACTAAGATTCTAAATCTATCATCCAACCATAATTCAAAAACAGGGCCCATGAGAACCTTGAACTACAATATGAAAGCACATGAACAAAAGTCTGCCAACCACAAAACATGAAAAAATCAGCGGAGATTGGGCATTGTATCCCATCTATAACCAAATCCCCAAATGGGCACCAAGAAATTTGCCGATTACTATATTACTATGAACCAATATCGTTATGAACATTTGCTTCTGATAGTACTATGAACCAAGTTGACGTTGACCTTAAAATGTTCTAACATCACTAGTTCTGGAAAAGAGTGTCAACATTTAACTTAATGGAGTTTGAACAATGCCAAATTTGAAATATTATTGAAAATTCCTGATGGTTCCGTTCAGGGGAGCAAGCCATTTTGACGAGTCAAAGGATGGACCAGATTTATTCATAGTTGGATACTTTGTATAAGGTCTTTCCTCATGCTTCTCATTCCTAGATTCAACAATCTTATGCGCTTCCAGTTCACTTTGTCATGGCACTGCAAAACTCTATTCATATCTTTGTTAGGTAGCATGGACATATACAAATCATATTGTTTCATTTCTTGTCAACGCATGATATTCAATTTTTTTTTTGGTTCAACTGATATGCAGTATGATATTTTCCTCATTTAATGTAAATTTTCCATGGAGCCGAAAGTCAAGTAACATGTAGACAATGTTTGCCTTTTTTTGTAGGTATACTTCATATGGAAATTCTGCCAACCCAGGAAGCACATCTTGTAATACAGGTTGTCTAATTGTACAATGTACAATTGTGTTGCCGAGGGTTCAGATGGTAGCATTGAGGCAATGTCTATATATGTAAGGGAAGTTTTTACTGCATCGTAGACAATCAATTGTGCCATCATTTATGAAAGCAGAGGTAGAAGCAGGAGAGTTGCATTTGGCACATACAAGCTCGAAGGGGGTCGGATATGCATTTGTTGCAACCAAAACACCCTCAACCTGCACACATGAGCATATTAGTTAATACATTTAACAATATAATATATATGTGTACAAAAAAAAAGTTGCAAAAAATTGTTTAAGGCAATTTTTATGTGCAAAGTGTGGATGAAATTGTATATGTATACGTACAACAATTGTTGAGCTAGTTAGTTTCTTGAGATCCTGTACTATGTATGTTCACAATTATGTTACAAATGTTGCTTGGGTTGTGCGGAAGATCCTTTCTTTAACATGTCTTTTCTTTGTTATATTTTTGAAGAGCATAATTGGAAATTGACCTTTATGCAATTGTTGTTCCATTGAGGAAAACAAATTTGAATAGGTGTCGAACAATTGTAGCTGCAACATGGAACAATCTAATAGTTGTGTAAGATAACTGAGATATATGAGCATGTGAAAGTAAATGAAAAAACTGGGTATGGAGAATGGTACCATTGCCTTGCCGTTGTCTGAGTCTCCATATTTTATATGGAGAATGTGTTGTGAGCCAACTTTTCTCGCGAGTGTGAGAACTGCACCAATGGTTCTAATTGGGTAATGTTGTTGCTCTCTGCAAGTTGGCTGATTGTTGTGTCTGGTACGAAATGATATTTTGAACAAACTATGGGAACTTTTCCCACAATAATTGTTTCATTGAGCGATATAATCCGATCACAATCACCATGGTCATTTACTATTTGTAATGGATATCCCATTACCCGACAAGATCTTTTTTGCATGTTTCTAGACAAGGTGTGTAGGGATAGTTAGTGTGACTATCATCATGGCTTCGTTGTCTGTCATGTCAGCACACATAATGCATCTAGTTTTGTTTTCCTTGTATAAGTAGGTGCTATACACAACCATTATGTCCTTGACGAACACTTTTCCAGTTCGGCGGTTGTTCAAGCCTTTATCAATAGTATATTGGGTGTTATAAGTTTAGACCTGGTGACATTTTTTGAACAAAAAAAGTAATGTGAATTGCAGTTTGTATCATTTTTTTTTTCATAAATGTACAAATAGATGCACAATTTGGATGAAGTATGGAGGTCAGAGTTTTGTAACCATACCTCTTAGTCTGTGGAGCTTGCACTATGTTGGGCGTTTCACTTGTGCTCGTCGATACTTCTTGTGAACTGAAAAGCATGTGTTGTATATGACATCAACATATTTATCATGGTATAGATGAATAAATAACTCATGATATTTGTTTTCTAAACATAGCAAGAGCATAATGTATGAATATTTACCTTTGGCCTTGTCGCTCTGTTGATGTTTGTGATGATTGACTACTCATTCCCATGTCACTTGTCCAATGATTTTTGATGCAAACATGTGTACATTGAACATGCCAACGACTAAATAAGCATATACATTGTATATTGTTCATAATTGTTTTGGATGTCACATACAAGCTTGAAGGGGATCAAGTATGAAATAGGGTGTCAAGGGTTACTCAAGAGACGTGAAGGCCCGATGGTCAAATTATATGTCTTGGAAATTTTGAGTGCAAAATGTGTAACACGGAACATGGCATGATGGGGGAATCCGACGGTTAATTTGTATATCGCAGAACTCCAGGTGTTTTTTGTAGGTCATGAAACAATAGAAGCACAATATTGAGCCCGCCAACCTGGGATTCCGGCTGTCAATTTGTATATCGCAGAACTTTGGGTGCTGTTTGCAGGACACAGAATAATAGAAGTGCAATTTTGAGCTCGCCAACCCGAGAACTCATGATCGAAAAAGTGGCTAAGTATGGAATGGGGAAGTGGTTGGTCGGACTCGTGATATAGAAGCATGAGTGGAAATGTGAACCCATGAGTCCGCCAATCCGTGCACCTACACATTTTCATAAAAACGACTAAGTAAAATAACCAAAAAGGGAAAGTAGACGGGAAAACGAAAGGGGAATTCAGTTAAGTAAAGAAGAGGGAAAAAAAAGGGATAAAAGAGAGTGGGAAAATAGAAAAGGGGAGGGCAATTTTCGGAAGCGCGAAGTCTCAACAAAGCTCCATTGTTTTCAAATCATCATTTTCTAGTCCAATATTTTATCCACATACTCGTTTTGTGTGTTTGATTTACTATTACTATTTATATACTTTTTTGAAGATTGTACTTAAACGTCCTGTGCTGTGGCATATAAGATTTCATCCTCTTGTCCAATTAGTCTGTTTCTTTCAATGTAGCAATGCAAAAAATACAATGGACATGAAGGTAAGTTTATGTAGAAAGACATGCAAAAAAATAAATACAGTGCTATTTATTTCAATGTAGTAGTACAAAAAATACAGTTGACATGAAGATAAGTTATTATGTAGAAAGATATGTAGTATCTACATATAATAAATTAGGTGCAAAGTAGTAGAATAAAGATACAGACAATAAATGAAATGCAAAACAATTTAATATGAAATAAGGTTAGAAGCATGCACCTTTGTATGTCTTCTTCTACATTTGTGGTTAAGAGTCCTTCGTCTTGTCTAGTTATTCTGTTTGTTTCATTGTGGGAACACACACAATACAATGAACATGAATGTAAGTTGGTATGTAAGGGAAAACAAGTAATATGTACATACAATAAATGAGAATCAAAGGAATAGAGTAAAAGATAGATTTATAAGCATGCACCTTTGTTTTTCTTGATCCATGGTTGTGGTTATATAGAATTTTTTCTGGCCAAAATCTATTACAAGCCATAAAATATTAAGAAGTTGGATGATCCTAGCTGAATGATTTGGTTTTGTGCAACAAAGTATCCAGATATGCTTTGAGACATGGAAATATGATTTTGTAATATGCTTGATGTATATTTCATAATTCAAGTACAAGACAAATTGTATCATGGTCATACTAGTATGTGTCTAAGATAAAGAGGGTGTATTATGAAATGGGCACATTTGACCATACATGGTCAAAAAGTGCGTTTTGTACATGCTTTATCTCATCCAAAAGAAATGAGAGATTGTAATTGCACATGTAGTTTTCCAATTCTTTTGTTATGGCACTATTTTGTAGCATGTCAACATTGAAGCCTCCTAGATTGATAATGGTTTTGTTCAGATGTAAATGGTGTAATGCATTTGAAACAACATTCATTATGTTGGTAAATGTTGAATGCAGAGCAGCATGGAGATTCAATATTGCAATTTTCAATCCACGAAAAATTACTCTTGCTAGCACCATCTTAACATTTTTTTCTTTGAAATGCATATGATCCAAAATTGTTATATGTTTTTTCACTAATATCATCACTCCATGCGTAATGTAACTTGATATGAAATTGTGATTTGGAAATTGCTTGTTTTGCATGCATAATGTCATGTGCGTTTCTTGCAAGCACAAAATATCAGATTGCATTGTGTCATAGTCATTGAGTATATCATCCATATGTGCATTTAAGTTGCGTGTGTTAAGTGAGAGAATTGATACATATGAGTTTGTTTGTATGGATTGGTAATCATATTGTAGATGCCATTTTGGACTAGTCTGAAGGCGTTGCATCTCCATATCGACTTTATGTTTGAATTTGAAGTTATCTTTTGTAAGAGCGCTTAGAAAATACAAGGAATCTATGTTTCTGACACGAGATAGAGCTGTGTATACAAGTCCATGTATTCGTATTCTAGCAGGGCCAAAGGAAACACTATAAAGTGTTAACCCTTGTGATATGTGTATTGTACGTGCACATGCAAGTTGAATTGGAAACTGTTTTCGAATCTTCAACTGACTTGTCTTTTCTGATGTTGATATTGGTTTTGATATTCACAATATAAGTGTCCATTCACGTGAAGTGTTTGAATTATATAGATAAGCTAACTTGTTGGCTTGTCAGTGGCCAATATGTGGGTCATGGAACTTAATCCAGAGGACATCGAGTTTTTCTGTTTTTGTATAAGATTTGAGTATTCCATCTGCACAATTCACCAGGCCATCCTGTGAATGATAGATGCATGCATATATTTCAACTAGCATGTCTAATTTCAAGACAAGTTGCAAAGGGAAAGTTGTTGTATGTTGATGACATGGTACATTGTCATGGTTTTCTTCTTCAAGATCAATTGAATTGATGATGATATCATTGCTAGGCATGAGCGATAACATATACTTGTTATGTGTTGCAACATCCTTATTCTTGTAGAATAGGTAAGGGAAGGTTGGCTCGGTCAGGGAAGGTCGCATGAAACTTGAATTGATATATGTTAAGTCATCACATGTTTGGTTGTTTGTCTGCATTCTATTTAGAATTGCAATAAATTTTTCATTTTTCTGGCACATTGTAGTATGTAATTCAAAGAATTTTATGTTGTATTTCCAAAAGTCATGCATCATTGTTTGCATGTTGACCATAGGTTGCTCAAATATGAGAGAATCTTGTATGGGTTGTGCCTGGTAAAGATCCCCACAAAATACCATATCAAGGTTTCCAAAGTATTTGGTTTGGACATGTTTTATGTTTTTCAGTCTATTGTCAATGGAATATAAGAAGCGAATTCCAATCAAGGATGCCTCATCTATGAACACAAGTTGTAGTTCGTCATAAAGCTTTGACAAGGTATGTAACATTTCTTTGTTGAGTGGAAGAAAATGTGACTTGTTAAAAGGTATCAATAATGCATAGTGGATTATTGTTCCACCTGCATTATATGCAGATTTTCCTGTATATGCAAGTATCGGTCCCTTTGGTTTCACAGGGTCACTCAAACTGTTTGAATCACACATTCGTATAAGCATTTGGAATAGTGATTTCGATGTGAATGTATTCCCTATTCTCGCCCCACCTGTAATTAACAAGTGTACTTGAGTGTGCATGTTTAAGTGTTTTTTCATTGCAATATCCTTTAGGATTGCTTGCTTCTCTCGATTCAACAATAGTCTAACTCTGTAGTATTCTTCGTTTTCGATTAAAAAAGGGTGTTCTGTGACTTTAACCCAAGATTGATACATTTTTCAATGGTAGCTTCTCGAGGACAAGGAAAATCTACTTGCAAGTCATAGGATTTACAAAAATTTCTAGTTGTTTTATGCTTTGTTGATGTCTCATCAACATTGCCACGATTTTCTAGCTCTTCAAGTGCACTTTCTAAATCACCCCATGTTGGGTTGACATTGTATGTAAATCTAGCCTCATTGGTTGTACTGTAGTCTCATAAATGGCATATGCAACTTCCCATGTAGTGAAGGTATGTTTTAATGTGTCTTCATTTTGATCAAATGGAACATACAACAATAGTTTCTCTCTACAGAAGTTTTCATGGTCTGTGTGTTTGTTATATTTGACAAAGCGTATTACATTTGTTTTTTTTCTTTTTGATATGTGTGTACCATTTTTTTTTTGTAATGAAATATGAATTATGCAAGGCAGATATGCTTAATGGGAGGTGGAAACTAGAGGTAGTAATCAATAATAGAGCAACACATCACATCCTCTGAATTATCAGGCTCTTGTTTTAGCAAGAATGGTGGTTTAAGCATGAATGTCCCTGTGTCAAGTGGAGATGTGTTTATGAAGACACATTTCCTTGAACTACAGTTCAGAGGTAGGGAAAGTGCAATGTGGACTGCTTGCTGAGCAAACATTTGTTGAAGATTAAGTAATGTATTTCCAAGTGTACATATCATTTGCATAGCATCAATTTGACTTTTTTCACGTTCTTTGCGTATTCTTCTGAATGCACTTGTCATAGATCCGTAAACCTTTGTCATGTACGAGAAACAATAAGATGTCACAGCATATGCATTGAGGAAAAATTGTGCATCTGTATTTGCATTCCACATATTTGGCATGTCCTTGGAGAAACCATTGTTCCAAATATGTGAAAGTTTTCGTTTAAGGAAAATTGTTGGTTGCTTAAGTGTAGATTGTATCACTTGGATGTACTCATATTTTGTTAGATTTAGTTCCACCAATAAGTCTCTTTCAAAGATGTTAGTACGTATGGAAATGATCTATAAATCCATTTTGCAGCTCAGTCGAGGAATAACATAAGTGCAATAGAACTTGAAATGCATCGAAGAGGAAGTCTCGTGTAGTATACGAAAATGCATCTAATTTGAAAAAGGAATTGTTACACAATACCTGGTTGATGTTTTCATGTATAATGGAGTGTGCATATATTTGAAAGAATTCAACATATATTGCTTGCTCCATCTTTTAAGTTGTGATTTTCAATATGTTTCTTAGTTATGTTTAGATAATATGAAAATAGAAAAAAAGATAAGTATAAGTTTGGGAGTGCATACTAACTCTGCTATGTATCCTTCAACCCTTGTTCATCTCAAATACAATGCTATATGGTTGCTATAGAATATGACATAGAAACAAAGCTACAGTTAGTGCCCAACCATATAGAAGAGATAATGCAAATAAAACAATAACATCAATTTGCTCAGTACAAAGATTGAGTATTTAGCTAGCAAATCGTAAAACACCGTCCCAATAAATTTCTCTCTGTAAAGCCCATTTTATAAACTATATAGAATAAATTTAGGTAGAAAATCACAAAACACCGACGTAACAATTTTCTGTGTGTCAAGCCCATTGGCCAAAAGAAATTTGATAGTTTAACAATATTTTTTTCATCTTCTCAACAACTATTAGAAGTCTGAACCCTTATAAGAGTTATATTTTATCATGTGGGAGGATACTCCGAAATCAACATTAATGTTTGGACCCGACTCGTTTTGTGTTTTATCTTCATCCTTTACCCAGGATTTGCATTTCAGATCCTGGAACTTTCTCTTTATAACTTACTGAAATATGTTACCAATAAAGATGGATAATGTCTGACAATGGTGTGCAATTTTGTTGCAGCTTGGTTACCTTTGTATCATACTTAGCCCTTCTACACCTACCTGTAGTTTTCTTCTACAAGAACATTTTGCAAAGGCATGTAGGTACTCATTCCTGGGCAAGGTGGGAAGTCTAAAGAATTTCCTTATTCAATTGAGGCATTAGACTTCCACTTCGTCACATAAGGAAAAGGACCGAGATTTGTAATGATTGAAAAAATGACAGCCGTAGTTGTGTGGATGACATTGGCACAGACATGGTGTAGAGTTTGGGGAAAATATTGGAGGAACATTTAAGAGCAGGAGGAAAAGATATGCCAATCTCTATGGAAAGTCTGCAGGATAGGAATGATGAATAAATACCTAAACATTCTTACTTGCAAACTGTAAATAGTAAACAGTAAAGAACGAATACAGATGAAACTATGGCATTGAAACTTACTCGTTAATGATGAACGACATAGTTGCAGGTCCAATTGCGAGTGCCGGATTTCAACCCTGCAAAGTGAAACAACATGTCCTGGAATCACCTGGGATTTGCATTTCAGGTCCTGGAACTTTTTCTTTATAATTTACTGAAATATGTCACCGATAAAGATGGATAATTCCTGACAATGGTGTGCAATTTTGTTGCAGCTTGGTTAACGTTGTATCATACTTAGCCCTTCTACACCTACCTGCAATTTTCTTCTACAAGAACATTTTGCAAAGGCAACAAGCTTGACATCATCTTTTCATGTGAAAGACACAGGTTTGATTTCCGTAGGGGATAGGTAGGTACTCATTCCCGGGCAATGTGGGAATATCATTGAGGGAAAGGTGGAAAGGCTAAAGAATTTCCTTATTCAATTGAGGCGTTAGATTTTCACTTCGTCAAATACGTCAAAGGACCAAGATTTTCAATGCTAGAAAAAATGATAGCCGAAGTTGTGCATATGACATTGGCATGCACATGGTGCAGAGTTTGGGGAAACAATTGGAGGAAAATTTAAGAGTAGGAGGAAAAGATACGCCAACCTCTATGGAAAGTTTACAGGATAAGAATGATGAATAAATACCTAAAAATTCTTACTTGCAAACTGTAAACAGTAAACAATAAACAACGAATAAGAATGAAACTATGGTATTGAAACTTACTTGTCACTGATGAATGACAGAATCACAGGTCCAATTGCGGGTGTAGGATTTGAACCCTGCAAAGAGAAAAAACAACTTCAACTGCAAGTGCAGGACTCCAACGTTGCAAATTTGAAGCAAAACAAATCAAGCAACAAGCAACAAACCAATGAGAAAGCACCAATAGGTCCAACTGCAGGTGCATGACTTCAACCTTGCAAAGTTGAACCAAACAACAACAAGTAGCAAGCAATGAACCAATGAACCAGTGAACAAGAAACAACCAGTGAACCAATAAATAATATATGTATGTTCAATGATGACTATATTGAATTCCAAACATAGAGTAAATATGAAACATATGATGACTATGCGAGTGGCGGTGGACAACAATATTGCCCAAATTCACTGCAAGATTGTATGCAAAAATTGGAGGAAAAATGTACTTTGACAGGCCTATTTAAGTAAACATTTAAGGTTGGCAGGCCTGTTTAAGAGCCTCGCGCTATGTAAACATTTAAGTTGTCAGGCCTATTCAAGTACCTCAAAAAGAGTGCCAATGCTCAAAACTTTCGGTATGTAAACATTTCAATAAAAATAAAAATAAAAAAATTCAAAAAGAGCGTCGATGCTCAAAAATTTGGATATCTAAACATTTAAAACATTGGGAATAGTGAAGCTAGCAATAAGACTTAGAATCTATTCTCCAATGAGATGATGACAAATAATTAATTTTTATTATATAAAAAATAATGCTTTCGATTCTCTAGTTCTAACAATAGAGATTGTGCAAAAAATTATAGTCAAAGGGCAAGTTAATATGAAGTCAACGATTTATCGATTGCTATAGTCCCTCTACACTTTCGGCAGGGACTAGTAAGATATTTTAATTTTAATTGGTATGATGTACTTTATAATTTAGATAATGGATTTTTTGTAATTTAAAACAAAGTAAAATTATGATAGTTTCTTAATAAGATTTTTTTGATAATTTAAGATGAGTTTTTTTTAAGGTTTTCTTTTCAAATATCGACAATATATATATAGTTGTATGCTTAATACAAGGTCCCAAAAGATATCCAAGCTAACAAACAAAGTAAAAAAGAACCATGATCGAGTGCTTGCCCATGGAGGGAAACCGAACCAAGTTTTAAAATTAGAATTAACATCTGAAAAGATTTGGAGCAACTTACATACTAATAGTCTGGATAACCAACTAACTAGATAATCATAAAAGAGATATCTAATTGTATGAGCTAGAGAAAACCCAGAGATAACTTGACTATAAAAACTTGATATCAGATTAAACATCAGAAGGGGGCACTGTAGAAATTTTGATACAAATTAATGTATTCCTGCGATTCTCCTGATCTAACAATTTCCGCTACTGTTAAATACAGAATCGCTTCTACTATTATTCTTGTGNTGTATATCATGAATCATGAAACAATCTCATACAAAACTCTAATCCAAGAGCTCTCAGTACAATACAATCGTCTCACACTGTCATACACAAATCAACAAATACATGTGCCAATTCATGTGTCCAGACAGCTTGCCTCCTCTGCACAATCTCTGCAATTCAAATTCTCACAATGAATTCCAATTATTACAAATTGCCTAGTTTGCACATGCTCATAAGCATATTCACTGCATGTGTGATCAAATCACAACTGATAGCCAAACTGTCCCTTTCACCTTTTATCTCAACTAGGTCTCCACTGGATTTGACATGCATGTAGTTAACCGTGGTGAATCTTCAGTTGCATGTGAGTTCACTGATTAACTGAACTCTCACTAGTGCATGTTTAGTTACAACTAGTACAACTGATCTTAACTCACTTAACCACACTTATAATTCTGTTACAAATCCAACTCACTCAGTTATGAATGAGATAATAGATTCATATTTATTGTCTAATTTAATTAAGGGAAAAGTAAATTAGACACATGTTTCTTGTTGACTTTTCAACAGGCACTTGGGGAGCCACCGGGCCAGAGGTGGTCATAGGTCCCACAGCTGAAGAAGACCGTGCATGGAACTGACCACTTAAAGGGAATGTGAAAGATCCTCCATATTGTTTGACCAACCATGAAACCATTTTCATTAGCAAGTTGTTATGATCCTTGAGAGACTCCATTCTCTTCTTAAGTTGCCTAAAGTCCTAGCCTTTTAGAACCATGCCTAATGCCACCATGGTCTTGGTGTGGTAGTAGAGTTCCAGGTTCTAAAATTTTTTGAATTACTGGTTCTAGTGCAACCCAGGTCATGAATGATTCCACCTACCTGTTCTTCCTCTTCGCCATGTTGGAAAACACGAGTATTCCAATAGAGGATGAGCACCTTCAGTAACCACTCACACAACCAGATCAAAGAT